>FAPJ01005138.1:615-11266 GCA_001485985.1 Heliconius ethilla aerotome | reverse complement strand
CAGTGTACGTTTTCACTGAGTATATTTGGTATGCATTCAAATGAATATATTAACTCTTATCACCAGTATTGTGACGAACAGACAACAAATGAGTGGGAGCATATCAAGTGCCCTGTAACCATTATAGCGCTATTGCTTTTATAACTCACTATACGCAAACTAAACGTAGATTTAAAATTTAATACTTTTTCACAATTTACTTGTAATATTTAAAAAATAATACAATTTATGCAATACGTCACTGTGACAATTTAATTAATAATTATGAAAACTATCACAATAGATCAATCGATAAACTTACAGGTGGTGAAATTTGAATTGGATTTCTCTTCTTTATTTGAACCAAAACCGAAGCATGAAAATAAGAAGAAATATAAGAAGATTAAAGTACCTCACATAAACTGCAACAAGCAACAAAAACATATTCCTTCTCCTCCAATAATAATCCAAAAGGTATAATGAAGATTCTAGACCAAAACAAATAAGAAAATGATTAATTAAAGCGACAATAAAAACTTTTTCTATTTATATTACGTATTTGGTTCACAGAAACGGGACGTGAAAGACCTAATAGAAGACTTATTAAATGAAATTTATGTAGATCAACGTGAATGGGGTAGAAACAGTGCCGGTGAATGTAGTCAAGGGTGAGTGGACATTTTTCTTTTAAATTAGTTATTTGCTCGTGAATTCGCCCGTTTGAAAGTAATTTAACTTTTTTAGTAATTGAACTGATTGACTGATTAAAATAAAACTAACAGTAAATGTTAATGGAAATACAATATTAAAAACTGACTTTAAATTGGTTTAGCCGTTTCTGAGTTTATTATACGTAATCACAAACGAGCAGACAAAAAAAAATAAAAATCATTGTTTTGTATCCTATTACGTTGATAAATGTCCATATAATAATATTTTTTCTGTTATATCGCTCATGATCAGTTACATTTTTCAATGATCAATTACATTTTTATTATATGTACATATAGATATCTATATTTATTATAATTTTGCATTGCTTATCGGTTTGACTAAAAAGATACCTATTTGCGAAAACAGGTCTACAGCAGGATCTTGTACATCATCGCGTTGTGGAGAGCAAACAGACGTTATTGAACGTAGTTATTTAGAATCTTTAGGTAACTAGCCAAAAATAATATTGACATATCTAAAGGAAAATGTTAAGTTATTGTATAATTTGGAAAGTCATGTTATATTTTTATGATTCTTAGATTTACAAGATCTCCAGGACCAACTTATTGAATGGAATAATAATTTGCAAACAACAGGAGAACGGTTAGCAAAATGTTTACGGATCCGAGATCGATTGTATCGACAACAAAAGAAACTTTGCGCAGCATTCACAGTGCTCCTTCATCATATAAGTATGGACTGTTTCGTATTCGCTATGGTCATAATATGTGTTATTTTATTTAATAATGTCATTATTCGCACGTATGTGTACGTATACATAAATAATAACAATAAAAATACAAATAGTTAGGCTTTATTTATTTTTATTTGCAACAGAAATTAAAAGCGTATTTAAAGAGGTAATAATATTATTAACAAGAACCTCAGGACCAAATTACTTATTAAATCAAATAAAACTTTAATAAGTTTATATGTTATAATCTATTACCGTTTATGAATAACAGATCAGGCACGGTTATTTCATTGAGGAGCTTAAAATAACACAACGCACATTAATGTATGTAGACCTAGAGTGCTTTTTACAATAGCCCCCAGTCCCAGCCTGTAGCTGACGTACACAACTGTGAAATCAATAGACAACACACACAGATAGAGTCCTCGCGGTTGACTGCGCATGCCCCAATCAGGCATCTACCACGACACGCTATACGGGATTCTAACCGATTTGGTCACTACTGCTATCCGGGCATCGATTTCAAATGAAACTCACAGCGATGAATTAGTAGAGGGTGAGCAGCCCCACTACTCAGGGCTCGCGACTTTCTCAGTAAACATCGCATCAGCTGGTCGACGGCGCAGTCATGTTTTGAGGAAATGACATTCCTAAAACACTTTATAGTTTCTTTGCCTTTATTAAGTGTAACAAAAAGTGTCGAGTTGAATAAGCTTTAACACAGAACGTAAATATGTGCTGACACAATGATTTCATTCAATCACGAGTCTGTGTATGGTGCAGTTTAAAAATATGCATTTGTTATCAAATGTACAGTTTCTACAAGACCGATGAGTGCAATTTTGAACTCTCTCAGGAACTTGGCAAGTTCTGCAAGGACTGCCCCAGGTACATTTTGAGAAAAATGCTTAATTTACATAACGATACATGTGAGGCTAATGCGTTTTACTTGTAACTATTCGGTATACTTGGATGTTTATGTTTCTTATCGATTTATTCACTTCCTGTAAATAAATTTAATTAGTGACTGGACAGAGAAATTGATACCAATTACGCAATATCGCTTTGTTAGATAGGAAAAATAATAAAGATTTTTTTAAGCCTTTTCAAAGTTAAATTAAAAATAAATTATATTACAAAAGTATTTAAGTAATTTAAAATATTTATAATACGATAGCTGGAGATACAAGTGCGCGTTTCGGAGTGACTCCTGGCAACGAGGGCCCCGGCGAGGGCGGTTTCGCAGAGTGGCTGCACGCGATGCGCCTCGTAGCACGCCTTCCCGCCGGGGTACCGCAACATTTTCGCAGAAAGGTACGCATTATTTATATTTTCATCGTAATGTGAATTATCTTTATTAGATTTGTAACTACATTTAGTTCATTATACATTTTTCGTTAGGATACTGAAAATTTTTGACATGTTGACAAAAGGTGAAATCTGCATTATATTGAATGTAAATTAATTGTTTACATTTTATCGACTTAATAACAAATTTTTTAAACTATAGTTTTCAATCTCTCTACATGTTAGTTGAGTATACACATACCCGAATGTTACTTCTTTTTATATGTGTTATAATTCTTTTGTAATCATATCGACGACAACCAAAGTCTTTTACCATGTTTTCATTAAATATCAAGATTCTTTAATTATGTATTAATAATTAAATAGAAAATTTTCGTAACTCTTGTCAATTTCGATTACTTGAAACCATCCCCATTTACAGATTAGTATTGCAGGTATATGAATTCCTGAACAAATATTTATTCAGTAGGTCCTACACGTCATATTTCTGTTTATTTAACTTATAAATGTGTATTAATATTTAATACGGTCTATTTCATTATTTGGAATATTTAAAGGGTTTAATTATAATCTAGATCTAGAACTCTAAACTAAGTAAGTCCACATATTAAGTAACTATGTAAAGTTTTTTATACTATTAATGTTGCTATGGCATCTCTCGCTAATAAGTATAACAATGGCCTTTCCAGCTATGGCTGACGTTAGCAGATCGACACTTGACCGCGCGGGGCATCGACTGGCCGGTCGCCGAACGTGCTTGTTTTCGAGGGACAGCCCAGCCCGATGATACTGAACTCAGCGCTCAGATCCTCAAGGTATAATGTTGTCTAATTATAAAATAGCAATATCTACTTGCAACTTTAGAAACTTAGGTTGCTATATTTATTTATTTTAATATTTTACAGGATTTACATCGGACAGGTTGTTCTCTATTTTGTGGTGCGGAAGGTCGGGAAAATCAAGCAATGTTACGCAGAGTATTATTAGCTTATGCCAGGTAAGTTGTATATTATTTTTATGTAAATAAAGTAATTCTTTTACAATGTATCTATTGTAATAGTATATTTTATTTTCAGGTGGAATAAGGACGTTGGTTATTGTCAAGGTTTTAATATGCTAGCTGCTATCATATTAGAAGTGATGGACAAATCTGAATCAGATTCGTTAAAGGTACATATGTAACTGTATAAATTTATAAGAGAATTTTTTTTTGCTAATGGCAAATGAATTACCCTTCTTATAGGTGATGATATACCTAGTGGAAGCTGTGCTACCTGAAGGTTATTTCGCTGACGATCTTAGGGGATTATCGGCGGATATGGCAGCATTTAGAGACCTTCTTCGTTTAAGGCTTCCACGATTAGCTCAACATATGGATCATTTACAAAAAATATCTGATGGTTTGTGGATATATAATTATAATTTGCTTGAATACATAATTTGCGTCTGTAATTTCTTAATATATAATTTTGTTGTAAAAATTCATTTAATATTTGCATTACTAGCTAACATGAAATTGTCGTAAGCATACATGCGTTCTAGGTGGCGGGGTTGAACCACCTTTACCAGATGTGTTCACAATGCAATGGTTCCTTACACTGTATGCAACATGGTTACCTCGAGATTCATTGCTGAGGATCTGGGACCTAATTTTATTAGATGGTAATGAAATCCTGTTATTAACAGCATTAGCGATCTGGGATATGCTGCAAGAGTAAGTATAGTTGATCCTCTCGTAAAATTTTATTTCATGTGAACGTCGACCGTCGCTGTGAAATTTTTCAAATTAAGACAGTTTCTTTTGGAAAATATTTATTCTAATTTACAAAATTATAAAATAAAATTTCAAGAGAAATATTAAAGTAATAATTTATTAACTGTAGAACTTTATTTTTGACGAAGATTATACTTTTTCCATAGCCGAATTTTATCAGCCAGATCTGCCGATGAATTCTATAGTTGTATGGGCGGTGGTGTCGGTGCAGTATGGGAAGCAGGTGAAGCGCTAGTTGCTAGAGTTGTCGCTTTCAACTCTGCGCCTGAGCTTCCTCGCCTTCGAAGCCTACACAGATATAGAGTTGCACCACCTGTTCCACCAAACACTCCTCCAGTACATCATCCACCTTTACAATCAGCGGTGTGTATCAGTATACCGAGAAACCAAATTTTGTATAGAAAGAAATTTCCGAAATAAACTAATTTTCTAGGTGCAGTCTATGACTAAACGAGGTCTACGACTGTTCTACTCTGAAGATGAAGGTGACTCCAGCGATGATGGCAATAAAATGGCATTAGCAACGGTAATACTATTAATTTTGTTTTATATTTAAATAAGTTTTTATATTTATTAAATTAGCTTTAGTATTGCAATTGATTTATTTTTTAGTAAGGTTACCGTTCATCATCAGGGTTTCGTCTTCGTGATCAAATGGAAATAACTAACATACTAACTAACACTAAGTATAATTGATACCTAACAAAATATATAAGCTACATTTGCTTTAGGTTATCCCTAGACGTGAAGATCGTTCAGGTGCCGGGGATAGGTTATCCTTAGATATTGGGGCACTGAAGAGACAATATGCCCGGTTACGAGAACGCCAACGACAGGCCCATGTCATCTTAGCAGCAGCGTGTGCTCGACATGCTGCAGGTATACTAATAATTTATACATAACTTAATATAAATTTAAATCATTATAATAATCATATACTAATGTAAACATAATCATATACTATGCATGTATTTCCACCGCTCTGGTATCGAAAGCGCGGTGTTGAATTCCGCCACTTAACACGGAAATCCAGAATTCGGAGGAAAATGGGGGAACGGCACTCCGTTTCCGTCTCCGCATTTCACGACACTTCTTAACACTAGGATTCCCTCTGCCTATCTGCTATGTGCGGAATACAGTGTAAAGCTGATTTAGTAATTTACTATGCAATATGTTTGTATGCACATGATGAGCTATGATTTGTATTTTTTTTACAGTTGGTGTCCCTACTTCGCCGACATCACTTACAGTAAATAATTTACTTTTGGGTAAAAGCGCTATAGTGAGTTCAAGAGGTCGGAGACTTGGGCCTCCACCAGGGGCTATTCCTCCATCTCGCCAAATGCCAGTAAATCATAATAAAGCAGAGCAGCGTCCACGTAGAGCTGCAAATGACACTATTAGTTGGGAAGAAGAAAAATGTCGAAAATACCAAAATAGAAGAAACTCAGTAAAATGGAAAGATATAAAAAAAGAAAAAGCTCTTGACCTCACGAGAAAAGCTTCAATTGACTTGGATGAAACAGGAGATGGTATTATTGTTTCTGAGCTAGAAGCGAACGCAATGATAGCTTCGATTCGGTCTCGCAGCTCCAGTGAAACTTCTTCTTATTCTTCTCGTTCTGAATCTAGTACTGATACCAGTCTATGTGACGATAATGAAAAAAATAGTGATTCGGAACACGACTTACCCACTGATGAAAATATAAAAAATGTTAAAAATATTACACCAAAATCTATTTCTTATAAAGATAGCTATAGTCCCCCAAATGCGGAATTAAATAAAGAGCCTTCTCCTATTGAAAAATCTCTGTCGCCTAGTAAAAGAAAAGCCTCAAAAGATGTTAAAGTGGATATTTCTGAATACCTCGACTCAGCTGCCGGTGAATCGTTACGTGTATACATAGATGGTTTTGAGCTAAAACTAAAAGAACGTCAAGACAAGAACGTAGACAATAGTATATTTAGCACCGCAAATTTGCAAAAGGACGTAACCCGTTCTTCACTACAGTGCAATAAAAAATACATATTTTCACCATCTGATCCAGAAAAATTAAGAAATCAAAAAAATTCGCAAGCTACTCCTAAATTGTCAAATTATAATACTCTTAAAACATCTCCTTGTCATCGTGTATTAGACTTCGAACCATCACTTAAAGATATCCCTGTAAGGCGATCATCAACATCTCTGTTAGAGAGAAGATCATTTGATATTATTGACAGTTTTACAATGAATCCTAATTTTATTCCGGACATAGACTTATCTGAAAGATACGAAAGTCCATTAAGAAGTCCTGGATCGGATAGCGTAGTTATAAGCGAAGATGAACCACCCATACCTCTAAAAATTGACAAATATTTTGAGCACAGCCCGGAATTTTTCGGAGCTAGATTATCTGACCCAAATAATTTAGAAATTCCTAGTCGACGGCCAACAAAAAGAAACTCAAGATTGCCAAAAAAACCAGATTCATTAACACTGCAAAGCAATAACAACGAAAAATATTTAAAGAGTGATGTAGAAAGGGCCTCTTCTCTACCGCAAAGTCATAGTTTCATATGTGTAAAATCTGAAAGTCCAATTGATTTAATTAAAAAAAATATCGAAAATTATAGTCCTAAGGACAACAAATGTATAAAAAATAGAATGAAATTTGAAAGTACAGAAAATAAAAGCTTAGAGGAATTACTAACAGAAAACGATTCTTCCACTGGTAAAGACTATGTGTTACGGTCTGGCCGTAAAAATAGCGAAAGAGCCTTGCAAATTATTCAAGAAAATTCTCAAATACTAAGTCGAATTTTAACAAAACAGAATATTTCTTTTTCAAACAACAACAGTCAAGAAGGTAAAAATTTGGAAGAGAATATTTTATTAGATAAAAAGTTAAAAGATATAACGACTCCTGTTAAACTGCCAGAAGCAAAGCTACTTAACTCTCCTTTACTAAAAGAATCTACATCAGATTCTTTGATTGGTTGTTTAAAAAGAGCACCACGAGATGTAGTATTAGATAAAACCGATATTCTCAGGGCTAGACCAATTTCTATTGATGATCCCTTTTCCTTGGATCCTCGTAATTCTTCATTAGGAAGTGAAGAGTTCTCCTTGAAAAGTATGAAAACACCGAGTATCGAATGCCTCGGTAACAAAACAGATTTATATGGTTGGGAAAATAAGGGATTTTTAGTAAAATGCGATTTTAAAAGCGATTTGAAAAGTCATAGTGACCACTGTAAAGATATTAAAAACAAAGGTAATGATATGTCAATTCTAACTGATTTGCAATCTAAAAATCGCCGGCCAACTTCGGATGAGTGGTCTCGGTACTCAATTTCAAGTGAGTCAAAAGTTTCTGTCACCTTACCTTCCTCAGAATTAAAAGACACTTCGACGTATGAACGGCGATTTACTTCCGATGATTATAATTATCCACTGTCAGGTTCAACAAAATACAACGACTTGGTATTACCAAAATCAAGCGATTTATGTAACAAGATAATGGATCAAAGCCCAAAACATTATGATAGCTCTATGAAAACTGAAAATAGTTCATTTAGTGACTTTTCTCATAGAGTGACTTCGTCTATAAGTTTTACGTGTGAACCATCTGCAGATGATGACTCGCCAATGGGGGCAAAAAGTAATTCTAGTGATACATTATGCCAAATTACTTCGTTAGACCAAATTTCTACACCGATATCGCCAAAAATATTTCCAACTCGGGAAACACCTACACTATCGAGAGACTCTATTGAAATAAGTGATAAAGCTAAAATTGAATCAGATGATACGTGCAGTGCGATTACGTCTCTTTTAGAAACAGATACGCTCTCGTCATTGTCATATCCAAGAAGTCCATCCACGGGTTCATATCATCCGTTCCCTACCAGACCAGCGATGCGTTTACCTAAAGACCTGGGAGTCCGACTAGGTATGTATCCAAAAGAAACAATTCATTCTCCTCAAAAATGAATGATATGTTAAAAATAATTTAGTTTTAAATTTAAATATTGTTCAAAGTATAGTTTAACCTACTTGTACTTTATAATATGTTTGTTGTATTTCGGCTTAGTAAATATTTAGATTTAATATAATTTTTTGATGTATTTATTTATATCAATTAATAATGTATTGGAATGGCCAACCAGTTCGCATGTGAAAAATATTATTTTGTCAAATTTTGTATATTGTGACTAAATTGTTAAATGACATAATAATGTGCTTCATCTTTAATTAAAATGAATATAATATAATACCTAATTGTTATACTTACATCTAAAGCAACTTGAGCTTTACCAAGTAATGTAGAAAATTTAAATGAACACGATGCCTTGATTCCACTTTAATCGTATGAAAAATTTGCGCATAATAAATATTTACAAGTAAATTAATAAATATATGAAATTATTTGAGGTCAATAATTAAAACAATTAATAATTCATACGAGATTAGAAAGATTATAAAAATTATATCCATGAAAATAAAAAAGAAACTATTATCGAAAAATAATATTTATTCTACGACAATATTGAGAAATTAAATACATTATGTGATCGCATTAAATGTCTTTTATTAATTACATACACACTTTAATAATAGCTTACAAGTCTATATACATAAGTTAAATATGACATGCATATATACGTATATATGAATATCAAAAATCGTCTAACACAGGTGGACAAGTGCAAACTAAATGCTTATCTCCGTACATGTCATCAATGCGGCTTACTGTTGGCCAGATCTTGGTTTGTCCTTTAACGAAGGGCTACAAAAAAATATATATTAGTTATATATTATTTAAAAAAACTGAAATCATTGATAATAGAATCTTTAATATCTTACCGCTGGAAACGCGGCTTGTTGCCTAGTATAGGGACGATTCCAATCTTCAGTTATTACTTCTTCCTGTGGGTGCGGTGCCATCTGAAGCAAAATTAAGCTGTATTGACATATTGTTTTAGAAGAGTGGTATTTCCTAAGTGTGGAATAACATTTAAAAATGTTAAACATACCGTTCAGATTTTTACATTGAAATATTACAAAACCTTACAGATAGTATATAAAATGTTATGTACATTTCAGAACATCATTCTAAAGTCCACACAAATGGAGTCGTAGGAGTAAAATATGTATATAGTCGGATGTGATTACGTAAATTTTACCTTTAATGGATTAAGTCTTTTATCAATAACGCCATCTTCGATGTCTTTAATTTCTTTTCTAATAGCAATAAGTGCTTCACAGAACCGATCTAATTCCTGAAGATCTTCCGACTCTGTAGGTTCGATCATGAGTGTTCCGGGCACCGGCCAGGACATTGTAGGAGCGTGGAATCCTAATAAAATATTCATATTTATTGAATTGATAACTCGTATTAAAAATATAAATTTAGTACTATATAAAGGATAAATATTTTGAAATTGTTACTGCTTTACTATGCTTAAAATATATAAATGTAACTGTCTATTTTATACCAAAATTATTTGAATACAAACCAAAGTCCATAAGCCGCTTAGCTATATCACCAGGTTCAATATTAGCTGTTTTCTTAAGATCTCTTACATCTATAATAAATTCGTGTGCGACCAGTCCCCTTTCGCCTTTGTACAATGTTTTATAATGGCCATCTAACCTCCTAGACATATAATTAGCATTTAAAATTGCCACTTGAGTCGCTCGTTTCAAGCCTTTGGGTCCCATCATCTGCATAAATTATTGCTAGGTTAAAGGTCTATAGCGGTATTTCTAATAAGAAATTTATGAAGTATTTGTTTGTTATAGTATTAAAAATCAAAAAATTGAGATAAATAAGTTGAAATAATTTTATCAAGTCCTCCACGTTGTTAGAATGTAGCATATACCATGTCGCATAGAAAAGTTAAATTTATTTACAAAACAATATTAAACATTGTTACAAAAAGTTAATATATTCAACTCACTTTTATATAAGCCCAAGAAATTGGTAAAATAGCAGATGATCCGAAAGGCGCCGCACTGACGGAACCAAAGCTGTGCGCCTCGTCACCGAGGTCGGCTAAAGGATTTATAACTGGATGCGATGGTAGGAATGGCGCTAGATGGGCTTTACTGGAAAATAGTAAAAATAAAATATTAAAGAATATAGCACGCACTTATAATTTATATCGCTAATAATAAGTGCTGTCATTAACACATA
>FAPJ01005120.1:16270-26604 GCA_001485985.1 Heliconius ethilla aerotome | reverse complement strand
ATACTAGAAGCGGGGATACATCTGCAACGTTAAATGGGTTCATTAATGAATACATATTACATATAATATGTACATTACATGCTAAATAAATAATAATTTTAAATATAATAACAGTATAGTGAGGGCTTTTGCAATAAATTATAATAATATGCAGTCAAGAACTTTTCTTACATTACTATTAACCTTCTTTGATCTTCGATAATCAATATGTCATGTGTTAACAGACATTAAAAATTAAAATAAAAAACAACATCCAGCATTTTATTACAAAGTATTACAATCCATAAAATTAAATTAATTTTATACAATTAATAAGAATTTAGAAAATAATTTGGTGACCCATGCGGTGATACTATTGCCAATTTAGGAGGTTCTTACAACAATTTAGAAATGCTTACATTTTTACCAGATTTGAGGTCGTCATTTACTATTACAATTACAGATTTTTGAAGAAAATTTAAAATCTGTAAATTTATTAAATACTGCCTAGCTATCAAGCTTCATCATTATATATTTTATATAGTACACTATAATATATGTATATAGAATAGATATTTTGAAGAAAAAATGACGCTTACCTCCTGAAGTCAGACTACCCGTCATAGGCGTATCGATTTCATAATTGTACGTTGCGCGAGTCGCGTTGGAGCTTGTGGCCTCTAAACTGTCAGTGCTGCCCAGCATCATATCTGCTCGTGCCCTGTAGAGTATGAACTAAATCTAATATATACTATTTCAAATATATTAAAATTACACCTCTAAATAATATATTAAACATTGTTTTCAATTATGTTTATTCACAAGCACCTTTGATAAACAAAGATTTATAATTGGTGGATTTTTAATGTTCTATTTATTAATTCTGGAGAAAATAAGAAATATTAAGATTTATAAATATTAAAAATGAATTTACACTAACATTTTAAGTGTTATTAGCCTCGACAAATAAAATGTTATTATACACAGATTAAGAGTACAGTCTAAAAACGGGGAAATAAGAACACAAAACACGTGTTCTTATTTAATTTTAGTACCGTTTCAGTGTCCTTTAAAAAGTTGCGTAAATAACCACTGAAACAGTAAGGTTTCAGAAGGAGTTTCTTTCTTTCGGTAAGTATATGTTTCAATACCACAGATTCAGGTTTAGAGTATTTAAAATTATTTCGCTGTTTGGCCAATACACTACCACAACACTACACTCCACTCCATAAATCTTTTTCTTTACAAAAAGTAAAAGATATTCTGAAATCTCAATATAGAAGAATTGTAGAAATGTTAATAAATGTAGAACCACTCTTAAAATATAATTATATCTAAATAAAAATATAAAAATCTAAATAAAAATATAATATTTCGGTATAGAAGACCACAATTAACTGTAAGATAATATTTTTCAAAACGTACCGGCTAAAACTTCCCGAAGAACTCAGTTCCTCATCTTGACCACTCCAGGAACCACTGGCTGGATCTGTGAAATGTTTTCCGGAGACAATACTGTGAGCCACCGATCTCCCTGAGGAGGGCGATAGCTCGCGGATCGCGCTTCCCTCACGTGAAAATTCTAAGTCATCAGGTTTCTCTTCGTAACGTTCTGAAGACGATATTACTGTTTGCTTAGACAACATCACTACTTCACTATCAGATGGATGTCTTTCTATAATTGTCATTATACTATCCATTTCGGATGGTTGGGATGCTAAAGAAGAAGACATTTCAGAACCCATTGACATACTGCTTTCATCATAAATATTAGATCTTATTGGTATATCTACACCTTGTTCAGAATCGGTATATGTAATAGTTTCTGATACTTTTTTCCCATCTACAAGTTTTTCTTCTATAATGGTAGTAGACGTAGTAGCTTGTGCTACTGCAACAGTGCGACTTTGACTCTCAGTTTGTATATTCTGTTCCTCTAGTTTCTTACTCTTTTCCTCTTGATCTAAAATTTTCATCATTTCTTCACAATCTCCTGGTATGGATTCAGCGGAACCATCACTTGGAGCCGCAGCACATACGAAAGAGGAAGTTTTTTGACAATCTTCTACAACTTCACAAGTTTTAGGTTCTGATGTACCTGCTTCAGGTTCTGGTACAAAAAAGGCACCCCTATCGTCAAATTTCTTGACAGTTATTATTTTCGGTCGATATTCTTGTATTTTTTGCTCTAAGGCTAATTGTTGATCAATAATTTTTCTAATTGCCACTGAATCAGATAAAAATTTTTGTGATGGACTACCATAGCTTCCAACTTTTTGAGATGGACTTCCACCTTTTTGAGAAGGACTTCCACCTTTCTGTCCAGGACTACCGCTCTTAAATGGCGGACTACTATCACTGCTACTATCGTACGAACGTTTTTCTTGTTCCAGAAAACTTCCACTAACTACTTTAGGATCAGCAAGCAATAAAGCTTCTTTTTGTTTTGCTAGTAATTCAGCTTTTAAAGCTTCTAGGCAAGCTGTTTCAAGTCCTTCAAATTCTTTTAAACTTGATATTGATATATCGTCTCCTTGACTTTTACTTAAAATATATCGACGCGGTAAAGATCCATTTAGAGAATCTTGAGAGGAAGAAGAATGTTGTTGATATTGTTCCATTAACGCCCTTTCAAGATTTTCAAATTCTTGTAATGAGCTTATAGATATATCATCATTCTCTCCTTTTATTCTAAATCTCATACGAGAGGCCATTTCAGATTCCGACAAACTACCATATGAATTTCTAAAGCTACCGTAACTACCTATGGACTCTTTCTGAGAACTGAGACTTCCAATGCGGCTAGCATCAAAATCAGTCATTTCCTCTTCCTTGATATCTTCCAAAGGTATCCTTTCATAGTCGTATCGAGGATCTCCTTCGAATTGCATTTGTATCCAGCGTTTACCAGCCTCTATTTCAGCTAATTCTTGAGCTTGGAGCCTCTTTTGGTCTAATTCAAATTGTTCTTCATCAGATAGTGATGATCCAGATGCGCTGCTTGTACTTTCTTGTTTTCTAGATGTCTTGGATAAATATTCTTCTACTTCAGTATCGTGACGTCTTACATACTTCTGTGTCTTTATTTGTAAACTTTTGCCTTCTGGGTCAGTTTCTTGAGCTTCCTTTGCAACTTCCTCAATGACAACAAAATCATCCATTTCACTTGGTTTGTCAACCATTTCAAACTCGTCACTAGTTGGTGATTCTTGTTCTTTTTCATAGGTATGTAAAGTTTTTTCATCTGTCGTAATAATAAGTTCAGATTTACTAGTTTCCGTCATTAATTCAGATTTTAATTCTGGGGTTTCCGATATGTCATACATATCATCAAGAACATATTCTCGCCCATTATCGGTAGATAATGAACTTTGACTTGGCGCTGAAAGAGGTGTATGAGGTGTTGAAAGATGTTCATGAGTTCTTAAGCTCGATGTAGAGCTTTGTTTACTCTCAAAATGATCATCAGGTGTCTTTAAGCCAGATTTTTCAGCTTTTGTTTTAGGGACAGAAGAATCGCTTTTTGATTTTAATATTTCTTCATACTGTTTTGTTCCTATTGGAATAATATCATCTTCAATGTCAACAAACTCCCTTTGGCTAGGGGGTCTTTCAGTAACAGGGAAAGGAATAGCACTTATGTCCTTGATAACCTTCTGTACACATTCTTCTGTAACTTCTTGATGTGTTTCACTAATATGGGTACTTGGAATGTTTTCTTCTTTTTTTACCGTAGTTTTAAGTATAATAGTATCATCATGCGGCAATTTTGTTGGTGTAGTACTTACACTACCATATTTTTCGATTTCTGCATACTCTGCTGAGCCTATTGGAATAATTTCACTTTCTATATCAACAAATTCTCTTTGAGACTTACTTACTTTCGTAATAGAAAATGGTACAGCATGATCGCTATGCGTAGATACTTTAGAAACTGTTTCTTGAATTTCCTCTTTGTCCAAGTCTAATTGTGATTGAGATGAAGATATATCAAGTTTTGAAATTGAAGAAGATAATATCTCATCAGTCTTAAATTGACTTGATATTGTTGTGTCTGATCCTTCTTTATCTTTTAAAGAATCATCATCTACATCAATACTCTCTGACGCTCCCTCAACTGGGAAATGTTCAGGAATCATATCTTTAGGTTGAAATCGCATCTCATGAGATCTTTTCATTTTACCAACGGGTTCTATACTGTCTACTTTATATTCATCATCTTCTCCTGAAATTTCCTCGTCACTTATTTCTTTTCCTTTTAATACATGTTCTTTCTCAGGTTCATGCAAAAATTGTTCTACATAAGTGCTACTTTCCATTAATTCCTCTTTTAACTCATTAGCAGAAGGTACAAGAGTTTCAGATGCATCTGATATATCTATACTAGCCACATGACTAGAACCGTCTGAATCGAGACTCTTCATGCTATCTCTTGATGCAAGGGAACTTCCGGCAGTATAGTAATCTTTGGATGTTCTTAAGGATTGAGAAGAAATATCATGACTAGTAAGTGCTGTTTCATATTCGGTACCACTTTGAGCCGTTATCATGACTTCAACATCTGAAGATAATGGCCGACTTTCCGAGTGTTCAAAACTGTGGTAATGACTTTCGCCAGAGCTAGACCAGCCTTCAATATCTGATGCCGATCTCCTATCTACGATGCCTAACTGTGATTTAATATGCTTATGTGCTCTAAGTTTAACTTCAGGGCTACCTTTAGAAGAATCTTTCCCGTCGAATGTAATATCGCTCTCTGTTTCTAAAATAGAATGAGGACCACTATCAGATCTTACCGATATGTCTGCTTCTAAAGGTGGACTAGATTCTTTTTGATGGATAGTTTCTTTATCATCGTCAGAAAAAGTGATTTCATCATGTGAACTCATTTTTTTTGAAATTTCATCCGATTTACTATCCATGTCCTTATCATCTTTATCATGAGTTGTAATCTTATCACTATGATCATCACTAACGTGAGGTTCTTCTTTTATTACTTCAGGTCTATCCGGACTTATTAAAATTTTAAATTGAAATTCTGATGGAGATTGTTTATATTTAATACTGCCATCACTTTTCTCACTAATAATTTCAACTTGTGCTGCTTCTAAGGACTGCTTAACTTCATCTATAGTTTTTTCTAAAACTGATAAGTCAGCAAGAGGCTGAGCAGATATTAATGAATCTAATGCCACCCTTTCAGTCTCAAGTTTCATGCCATGAAACTCGGCAGAGGAAAAATCTGTATCATAACCACTACTACATATATCTTCTGTGCTTTTTTCTTTTATTAATTTCATTTCGCTTTTTCTATGATCTGTCCCAGTAAGAAACGCTGAGTCTGCTTCTGTAGAAAATTCTGATGCTTGTAATGTTTCGGCACTAACTGTTGAATCTATTGACTTTTGTAAAACTTCACCTTCATGAGATTCTAATGACTTAATCATGTTCTCAGTATCAAGACTTTCACCAGATTTTATCATAACGTCCTTTGACGTAATACTGATGTCGTCTGAGATTTCTACTGTACTTGGTGATATGTCTTCAATTTTAATGAGCTTTGAGCTGGAGTCGTAAGTTTTAGCTTCTAGGTTGGCCGTGAATCCCATTTCATCCGTAGTTTCTGTAGTAGATTTAAGCGACGGTTCTGATACTGCAGTTTGTGTTAAATCTTGAATTACGCTAGTGCCTTCTTTGAAAACTGATACTTCTAATATTAAGTCATCGGCCTGGTGAAGTGGTAATTTAACTGGAGATCTAGTTGAGCTTTTGTCTTTTTTTGGGGTATCATTAATTCTATCATCGTGAGGTAAATCTGGTACTATTTCTAATTCCGAATGAGTGTCTTGACTAGCTGTACGACTAAATGTACTTTTGACAGGTGAAGTTGAGATCTTTATTTCTTTTATAAAATCGACTTCATAAACTTCATCATCTTTTTTGAACGATTTGGATTTACTTTTGGGACTAGCATCTGAAGAGTCTCGTCTTTCCGCAGTTTCACTATTAAAACTAGGCACGTGAGAAGCATCTGAACTAAGATCATCATGTTCTTTACTTTCGATAACAGATTCCTCTTTGTAGTGCTCTACTTTAGAACTTACTATTTGACCTTTCTCAGATACTTCAATGCTTGAAACAGTTTCATCCTTTTCAACTATCTTTAAGCTTGAATCCACAAATGCTATTCTTGATTTATTATCTTCATCTTCTTTAATGTTCTCTAACTCTCCAGGTTCTGTAAAATATTCTTTACCCCATTGTTCATGAGACAAATCTCGTTCTGATATTTTTACTTCATATTTTTTTTTTACCGTTTCATCTTTTAAAGCAGTCATTTTTTCTTCTGATTTAGTTTGTCTTCCAGTATAAAGCCCTTGTTCAGAAAATTCTCTTTCTACTTTTACTATATCTGTATCATCAGTACTCTTAAACACTGTTTTGGTTTCTACGTCTGATCGTTTTGCAGAAGCTTCATGTGCTTTTTCCACCTTTTTTTGGGATGTTTCTGTTTGATCACCTTCTCTCTTAACGGTCATTTTTTCCTTAACTTCATGTTCTTGTCCTCGTAATTCATGACTAGTTTCAGTTTTTATTATTAATGAATCGTCATCAGACGAGGAAACTTGTTTTGTTTCAGAGAAAAATTCTTGTCCTGAGATTTTTCTTGTTTCTGTCTCTTTGTGAGAAAGTACTGTACTATATTCACTTGCAACACCAAATTTAGCAATCATATCAGACATAACTGCCTCTGGGTCTATATTTTGGAATTTCATTTGTGTACCATCTACAGTTTTGTGAATTGAAGAAGAAGATGTTGATGTCTCTATTCTAGACTGTGAGAAAAATGTATCTGTTGATGTAGTCGATGTGGATTTTTGCATATCTTCTCCCATTTCTTTCTTTATTTGGTCAATAACGTCAATGCTCTTTTCAATTGTTCGATCTACTAATTCAATAGCACCACTTGTGATTGTGGGTTTATCCACATTTACAAATGATAAATTATCGGCAATGTGTTTTGTAGGGGACTTTGGTCTAGCTGCTTCATTTAGAGCTTTAGATGCTTCTGATAATAATTCTGAAAAGATGAATGGTCAAGGTGAAATCACTAGACAAATATAGTTTTACAAGACGTCAAAAAATTATGAACTATAAAGAAACACAAAAATAAATACAATTGAGGAGATATATATATATAAATAAACTTAATAATATTGTTACATAATTGTGTATTTATATAATATATATACATAATTAGTGCTAAAGCTAGTAACGAGGTGTAGAATAATATAGACAAATAAAGCGTCTTTAAAAGGTATAAGTTAACCATATTATATGATATTTGAAATGACAATACATAATAAAATTAATAATGAGGAAGCTAATGTGATGGCAAGATGTAAAATAAACTTTGAAAAATTTTGGAATCAAAGCGAAACATTACTCAAATGTGAACATCAATGTGAAGTGAAAACAAAAATTGATTGCTGATCAATAACAAATTAACCAATTAATTTGTTAGTTTAAAAAGCGACAATTAATGAAATATTAATAAAATGGTCCCTCCAATTGTGTTCACTTACCTAAGCAACGTGAGGACTCCGCAAGAAAGAAAGTAAATTTTACTGTGCGACAAATATTGGCATAATGTTTGTGTCTATTGCAAATTAATTTTAACTCTCTTATTTAAATGATCTTATCCCTAATATATTTATATTTATGATGTGCTCCTTTTTTTGCTACCTTTCTAACTAGGTGCTTATTGAAATGATGTCCAATCTGCATTGATATTAAATTTAGATAATAAATTGATGATTAAATAAATTATTAATATCATGCAAAAGTTGACCCAAAAAAAATGTGGCAAAATAATATTTTAAATTAGTCTTTATATTTCTAAAATAATGAGTAAAGTTTCGCCATGACTCTACTTTGCCACTATCTAATGCAATATTAATATTATAATACACATACGTTTGTTAATAAATGTAGCCAATCCCAAATATTATATTTGTTACTTTAAGATAACGATAACTAGCATAAAAATAAATATTTCAATATATGTAAATATGTATACATATAAGGTAAATCATAAAGTACATTTTATTGTTTACAATGGCAATGACTTACTGAAAATTTCGATAAAAATTTTGAAGTTATATTTTATTCTCCCTAGGTCTTACCGCTTTGATGTGCCTCAGTTTCACTCAACATGCTATCGCCAGCTGATGAAGCTCTAGGAGATGCTCGACTTGCATCGAGGAAAGATGAATCGGAACCTAAAGAGTACGAAGAATTAGAAACTATAAGCTGATTGTAATAAGGCACGAATATTATTTGTATTTATGTCACTCACTGCAATATTATATACAATTAAACAGTGCAATTGTGTTTATGTTGCGTGACTACAACAAAATATACAAATTAATGAGATTTATAATCTGAGATTTATATCGATGAATATGAAAAGCTATAAAAATCAGTATTACTGATAGTGAAAGCAAGCATAAAAAATATCTAGTAAAACACCTTTTGGTTGTAGTCCAGTCTGCTTTTCGGTGGCACTATCTTCAGATTTTGCTCTTTCTTTCATTATTAAATCAACAGGTGATGGAGGAGGAGTTTTTGAAAATTTTGCTGTTAAATCTAAAATAATATAATGGTGTAAAATATATAAGATAAAATAAAATAATGTTATAATAAAATAATCTACGAAGGGTAAAAATTGGGCGTAACTCGAATCTCGCTTCTTAGGAAACAGAACAACTACAAAGAATAAGTTATAATAAGTGTAGAAGAATTTAAAATTTATTCACAATTTATTGAGTAATTTGTTGGTTGCGCTTAGTTGTTTACCAAGATTTGAGTCCCGCTACGTTCTGTCTTTTACGTTTCTAAATATTTTCCGTTCCATAGTAAGTAAAAAATTAAAATTTTCACCTACTATGGATAATGAATAAGTAAAACTAATTCTATTACTAAAAATGTTTTATTGAAATTACCGTGTGTTACATGGCTGGAATCAATTCTAATCAGAGCACCTTGAGAGGAAATGTCTTCTAATAAATTTGAACATCTCCTATTTAATTCTTTAATATCTGGTACTTCATCTTCCTTTTCACTTTTTTCTGCCTCGTCATCAGCTTCTTCTGCTTCTTGTTTTTTCTCTTCCAATATGATTTTTTTCCTTTCTGTTATATGTAATTCTTCTTTCAAACTTGCACCTTTATCTTTAATTTCTTTGAGAAATTGACCTTTCATATCAGCAATATCCATTTCCGATACCTTAATTTTTTCAAAAGATTTTTCATCTTGCTCACTTATTAATTTACTCTCTGTCAAAATTGAAGTTTCTTGTGAAGAGCTTGTTGAAATATGAGTGATCTTCGAGGTTGAACGTTCCTCATCTGCAAATTCTTTACTTCTGGTTAGCATATCTGATGCATCTGATGCTAATGTTTTTGATACATCAAATGAAGAATGTTCTTCAGAAAACGTTTTTTCATCAATCGATCTTGAAATTTCTTTAACACTATCTATTGAAGCTTTTGAAAAATCTTTTGCTAAATCAATTGTTGAATCTTTTGATAATTCATTAGTTGCAAAATCTCTGGAAGTATCTTTACTGTCTATTGAAGATTTAGAATAATCTTTTGTCAAGTCAAGAGATTTTTTCGACAAATCAGGAGTACCTCTTTCTTCGGTTTGATCATCCATTCTATATTCTTCTTTAATATCAACCGACGTTTTAGACGAATCTTTAACGAGGTCAGCTCCACTCATCCTAGATAAATCAGCTGACGTACCATCTTCTACAACTGATTTTTGGTCATCATCAGACGATTTTGTCAACGTAGATATTACAGTCGTTACTGAAGATTCAGTTGTTGACTTTGATACTAAATCATTACGTAAAATACTGTCTACAAAATGAGTTTTCTTAGTAAATCTTTCTCCTTTTACTTCATCGGACTCCCGAGGTACACTCGAACTTGGTACAGAATCTTGAGTTAAATCATGTTTGAAATCAGATGTAATATATGATGAATCAGATACTTCGGTATACTTACCATCATCTTCAAATTCAGCCTAGAACATTTAAAATAAATAAAATTACCATTCACATATTATGGTTAAATAAACCTTGTGATATATTTTTATGCTTACTTCTTTTTCTGGGAAATCATCAGCATCATCAAGCGAATCCGTCCGAATTTTTTTAATGTCAAAACTAGAAGATGGTAATTTTCCGTCAATATCAGAAGAAGGTTCTATTATTTCTAACACTTTAGCTTTATCCATATCTGAAAATAATGATAAAATATAAAAGGGCTTCTGGATAAGCCTATATA
>FAPJ01005118.1:5118-16648 GCA_001485985.1 Heliconius ethilla aerotome | reverse complement strand
TATCACCCTATCGTCTCTTTGTGACATTACTTACCTATGTTTACGGAGTTAAAAACTTAAGATAACAGCATTTTTATATTTTCTTTGTGTGGAAAATAATATATCATAGTTTTTATTTAAAGGAATATGTTAACCCTACTTGCATTTATTATTAGAAATATAAATTGAAGCCGTCGTAGCATAAATTCAGTGTCTAACTGTAAACACAAAGGTTGTTGGTTCGATTATTGATATCTGGAAAATTGAGCAGTGGACATGGAACAGAGTGTCTATTAAGACAGAGTAGAGTAGAGTAGGCAAAAGGAACCTAGTTAATGCTAGGTTCCCTCTGCCTACTCTACTATGTACAGATGGAATGAAATGTGTATTTAAAGTTATAATAGGTACATAAAGTTATTTTCGCTTATATGAATGGAACCTTCATAGCGCAGTTTTACAAGCGTGCAACCGTAAACGCGACGGTTGTAGATTCGTTATCAGTTTTACCCCAGTATATGCTGGACAAAACAAAGCAATCAGCAACTAACAGGTCCCGTATCCGGACACGCGCACTCGCGCAGCCCGAACAGCGCGCACTCGGCGGCGTGGCAGCTGCCGTCGGGCAGGCAGCGCCCGCCCGCGCCGCAGCGACACGCGCGCTCCTTACACGTGCACTGCTGGCCCAGCGTCGTGCAGTCCTATATCGATCAATCAATCAGGAGTAAATTAAAAACAATAATAAAAGAAAGTGTCGATACACATTATACATATACAATATACCAACATAATATAATAATAGGTACCTTTTATACTAAACAAACCAACAAAAACGATAAATAACATTTTAAAATGATTAACCGCATCTTTATAATACCTAATTAACTAATTAGATTTTACAATTTTGAAACAATAAAAAAATAACAAATTCCGTATAAAACACTAACGATGCCGCTCTTGGTGAGGTTAGCGTATTCGCAGTTCGCCTTACAACACAGTCCTTGCGAGGGATGACACATCGCGGACGGTGAAACCAAACAACCCTCTTTGTGTAAAGCACTGAAATTTTCATAATAATAATTATATTATAAACGGGGTATGATTATAATTATATTATTCTGGCTCGGTGATACAGCGTTTGACTATAAACGCGATGTTTGTAGGTTCGATTCCTTTTCGGGGAATTTTCAGGGAAGATAAGACTTTTTTCTTACACCATGTCGGTAATGGGATTTTTTTAGCTTCACGCTGTACCTGTTGCTATGACAAAGTAGACAGATGGAACCTAGGAACTTAGTGTTAAGACAATCCATTCTCGTTAAGACACTTTCGTACCTTTCACTTCCCGCAGAATTCTGGAGGCACTGCGTGTTGAGTGACGGAACTAAAATTCAAATCTAACCCTTCGTCAAACATAAGCGTACCCCCAGCTCGAGGCGTACAGCACGGGTCTTTGTAGCTGCAGTGGGAGGGCAACCCGCAGTCACAGGCTTCGCCATCTTCTACAATACCTAAAACAAATTTGATATATTTTTAGCTTTTCATTTTGTCATGAATATAGCAGCTGTTCTCCACTTTCCGCCCGAATTCAAGGCATTTTATGTTTAGGGGCAGAACTTAACGCATTAAGTAATGGCAAATTGATAACTTATCTTTAAGCATCTTGAACAGTTATAAAAAACTACCTATAAAAAATCTTTATTTTAATTACAACATGCGTTATCGCAAAATAGATTAAAAAAAGTGTAAATCAAACGTCCTATTTTCCTTATTCTACTTATTTTTATATATAGCTATATATAGCTATAACGCGTGTTGCGTGGTTGCTAAAAAAAAGAAAAATATTCAAAATTATATTTATACTTTAAAAGCAAAAAAGCGTGTAAAATCCATACCATTCCCACAATACGGTTGATCCACATCAGTCAAACAATAGCTCATGCTACTTAAAGTGGCGGAGACGAGGCGCTTGCTGCACATCGAGAACTCGAAGCGATGGGGGCAGGATATTGAAGATTGGGATCCCATGAGATACCCATTGCAGTCAGGATTGGGGAAATTGTCGTCGTGGTGCGCCCCGAAACTATGACCTGTGTAATAATATTTTTTTGAGCTTCACTCTCTATCCCGCATATAGCGGGATAGGTAGATAGAAGCCAGTGTCAATACACTATATTCTACACTTTCCGTCCAAATTTGAGATTTTCAACCGGATCCCATCATCAGAACCTAACCAAACTTCCATTTAAAAAAAATAAAAAAAATACTACATAAATTTTATTTTACACTTTTATATTGTAATAAATAACACTGTATTGAGTACATATGTTTCCATATTAACATTAAAATAAATTAAAGTAACAAAAATTTTAAAAATAATCAAATGGAAATCGAACTCCGAATACTCGGAAGCAGTTAATAAATAACATCTAGTATTTGTGACATACGATAAGTCTCATACATACTCGTATATTTATTTAGAGACTTTAGATCGTAATTTTATTATGGAAATATGCCACCCACCAACTTTTTAACTTGGTAAAAAATATTTTTTCATGTTCTTGCCTGATTTGTGTGCTATCGTTAAAAGTTAACATAAAATTTTATGTTAGTTTGCGATGTATATGGTGGATAGCATGTTATTTAGTGTAATGTTTAAATAAATTTATTCTTAGAAATAAGTCAATTAATATATGTATACTTATATGCAAATATTAAATTTTAGATATAATACTTAAGTTCTATTTTTTTTAACAGACAGTCTAAAAAAGTTCTAGGTTTGTCATCGTAATTGTACCTAATCTGCGTTTCGACATCCACTACTGGAAACTGGCCTCCCCTAAGGTTTTTACATTGCATAGATTTTCACATTCGCATACAAACTAACAAAAACTAACCAATTTCATGTGAAAGAGTAAGTGCCGCAACTCCCTCCGGAACACGAACGTCCGTTTCAGCGGTGGCGTGCGCTATGGCGAGGGTGTTGAAGGACCTGCCATACGCGCGCCGGTCGCAGAGACCGCCCGCCGCGCCGCCCATACCACCACCCAGGGACGTGAAACTAAGTGGAAAAACAGTGTTAAACGCTGTATATCTACCCATTCAAAAGATTTACATAATGTGTCTTTGGTATTCAAACTTCTGCGTTAAGAATAGCGTAAGCTATAGCGAGAGTATTAAAAAAATAAGCGCAGAAAGATAGTATTAAAATACTCTGTTTTTCTACTTCAGACTTATTGTGTGTTGTGTAACCAGAATAAGGCATAAATATTTGTTTTTTCAAGGGGGGATTTTTTTCTTCAACATCTATAACTTACTAAAAAGTGTACCTTCATGGCGTTATTAGAATTCTTCTACAATTAAAATATCCGTTAACATTTTAACTTTACTCATCTCTCGCATATTGCAATATGTAGCGTTAGAAAAAAAAGAATAAATATATTGTTCGCCGTATTTTGTCATATGCTTACTTAAAATATAATATAGTTAACACTTTAAATACCTTAATCCTAAAGTTTTATTTTTGAAGGCATGCCCAGAAAAGGCAACGCCAAGACAAACTTCGGACAGCCTTCTTAATCTTGCGAATCTCATTAAATAACTTCTACCATCTACAGTTCGATCTTTTGTTAGGTCTCCAAATACGCGATAATTTGTTTCATTTGACGTTAGAACTAGTATATATTTTACTGAAAAACCTAAAATAGTTAATGTTATTAACATTACAAAAAAAATATTAATCTTTAAGAACTATCTTTGAAATTGGAAATTTTAAATTATGCCTGAACCCTTAACTGAACAGTTAGGTTATACCCCGATTTAAAATATAACATATTTTTCCATTAATAATATTAGCCATCGCGGTATGATGGGATAGTGATTCTATTTTCACAGGTTGGAATAAATTAATATCAGGTACTGCCTATCACTACTACATTAAAAAACTCACCAACATTATCAGGAATGCCATCTTCATTAAAATCAGCATTTCTAAATATGATATCAGCTTGAGCGACAGCATGCATCATCCTTCTTACAACATGGTTAAGACTAGAATTTGCATCCTGTAGAAAAAATGTCAGGAAATACTGGTTTGAATAGAAAAAATAATTTTATTTTGGATGATCAATTTATTGAGGACACATTTGGCTTTCGATTTAATCCGCTATAGCTGCGTTCCAAATTTAAATGTCTGAATTTTCCGCAAAGTAATAGAAGCCTCGACACCAGAGCGAAGAAGTAAAGATATTAAACATTTCATTTCCTCTAGACGGAATCGAACTGACGACCTGTCGCGTTTACAATCATACGGTTGCGCATTTTTATATAAGTATAGAAACATAGCAAACTTTTTGAAAAAACTCCTTGTCAGCCAGCAAAAGCAAATCACAGATGCGAGCTCGTGCTATTCCTGGTTTTCTGGCGTGTTTTTCTATGTCGTATGGGAAGTACGGTAGCTGGTCGAAGCCGGCGGAGAGCTAGGAATATAAATATGAAATATTAGTCTTTAGGATGTAAGTACGTCATGACTTTATATAAATTTTGTTATTAATAAAACGAAAATAATACGTATCTTAAAAGTGTATTGTAGGAACATTTTTTAATTTATTACAATCCTAAGCTACTTGACCAATTTGGATAAACTATCGTATTTATATAAAAGGCCACACGTGTCAGATCAAAATCGTCAAACTACTTACAGAAAAAAAATCTTATAAAAATACAGACTGAATAGATAACACATGCTTTGGAAAAGAATATATTTTATTGTATCACAGTAATCACCTGATCACCTGAGAATATTCGCGTCGAGGTCGCTCCGGCGCCGCCACGTTGTCGTTGGCGAAGCTTCCAAGAAAATTGTTAGGATCATCTGTGCCGTATGGATCGGCGTGCAAAGTACGATTACCTGTAGAAGAAGAGAAACTTATTTCTTTACTAGCTTTTAAATATGGCTTCTCTCTAGTGCCATACTCTAAGTACAGAAGGTAACTTTGACAGAAGGTACAATGGATTACATCGTAATAAGCAATATGAAGTAATATTGACTACAGCCTCAACACGCAATGTGTCGAAAACTGGCCGGAAAGTGGGAAACGGATTTCTGCCTAACTGCCATGTATGAGATACAGCGTGAGGTTAAAAAAAATATACCTAAATGAAGAACTCCATAAAATTCATGGTCATCTCCTACGTAGCCTTCGGCTGATCCAGCAGTAGGATCTTCCACTGGGAAACCATATGCCATTGTCACATCGCTTAAAGAAAATTCATGTTTATTTTGTTCGCCTCTAGTTCCAGGATCTAGTAAGAGTGTGGGGGAAAGGGAAGTCAAGGGTGACGAACCTGTAAAAACTTCTATATTGTACACTTTCTATTTTCTACAAAGCTCAACATGAAAATTCTTGAATTTAAATTGCAAACAGATAAGAACTGGACATGAAGTGAAGCTTAAATTAAACTAAAATATTATCTCTAAGTGAGATATCTCAATCACATACAGTCAGCAAGACATAAGATGAGCTTAGAGTGGTAGATAGAGTGATAGAGTACTCGAAACATTAAAACGAGAATAAAAAATAATTATTTTAAAATTTTATAAAATACTTTTGGGACTTACCTATAGCTTGCGTCTTCAGACATAACCAATGTCTTTCCTGATTAAATTTAGCTTCTAAAAGTTTGTATCCGTAGGAAGTGCACATATTATGTGCTTTTTCAATATTGCCAAGACCATGGCATTCAATAATATTTGGAATTATCAAGGCAATTATTAAAATCATCGTGAAATTTAGATTTTTAATAATGAAATTGAACCTCTTGATTGAGGCTTGTCAGAATGACATGTGTCTTTACTTTTTGTAGTAAATAAAATGGCTTAAAGACGTAATTAAAGAGATACGGAGAGAATTCGAAATTTCAAATATGTGCTTGTTTAGGTATTTTTCAAAGATTATGATTATTTCAACTTAATACTCTTGGAAGAGCACTATTAGAGTATTTTTTAACCTAGCTACTTAGTATAATGAATCGATTTGAACCCATATCATTCGCGATGCATTTTAAGTCGTCATTCCCCGAAGATTGTCGCCAATGTCTACCGACAAACAAATTCTAGTTAGTAGGATGCATATCAGGCAGTAGCAGTAAAAGTATACTAACCAATTAAATTGATTAAAAAAAAAAAAAAAATGATTACAAGATATTTAAAATAAACAATTATAGAACATGAATATGATACATTTATTACTTCTATTGAAATATTATTGCTAACAGCAATAACTATTGAAAACAGCATAAAAAATAAAAACCTACGTTTATTTCAATATTGTACGTATTAAAGTAAATACATATATTGAAAAAAACGAAAGTGTTGTCGTAAAATTTCAATAATTTCGGCATACGGTCGATTAGTTTTCAGTGTAATCAAAATTAGATGGCTAATTATGTATTTTATTTAAAATATTTCAACTTGAGCTGAGATTCGTAGAGTCAGAAGTTAGTCAATGATAAATTATTTTAGTAAAGTATGTATTTTAGAGACCTACTAGCACCTAAGTAGTAACATCCAGACATTACATTGTTTCCTTTCCACCTGAATTTAAGACATTGAGTTGAAGGGTGGAATTTTACGTCGCGCTTTATCTTATAACAAGCGCCGTCGTGGCACAGAGGTAAAATGTATGTGTAAGCGCGCCTGGCTGTGGGTTCTATTCCCACTCGAGAAAATTAAATATTTATTAAAATTTTTATTTAAATTAATGTCTTTAATTTAATGTCTTAACACTAAGATGCCTTTGTCTACCCTGCTGTGTTCGGGATACACCGTAAAGGTGATTTGATTTAATTTAAATAAATTATGAGATAGGCCACTTTGCTACGGACTGGCAGATATTTAACAGTTTATTATAATCTCACACTAGCGCCGCGTAGTCCTGTTTAGACAAACACTACGTGATTAATTAGAGGATGGTCACTTCGTCAATTCGCTATTTGAATAGAATTCAGTCATTCATGCCAATTAGTCACGACTGCAGGTGAACGTACAATAACGACATTATTAAATACTATAATAAAATTAACATATGCTTAATTTATTTTATTCGAGTCGTGAGGCAGACAGACAGAGAGACAGACAGAAGACAGAACTTAACGCCGCGCTTTGCCTCGACACCAGCGAAGGAATGGAAATATATATTTAAACAAACATTTCGTCTCCTCGAGTGGGGATCGAAACCATAACCAGTCGCTTTTACGGTACGCCATGGCTGGCCTCAACATAAGTAATGTTATATTAGTAATCAATAAGTATTTAAATAGTATTCATTTTGGGTTAATTTACTTAAAATACCATGTCACTAATTATACAATACTATGTTACCGTGTCATTTTTATTTATTTGTTAAACACTGTAAGGCGTTATGCAATAATTTTTTATGCAATTTTTTACTAGCTTGGCGATCCCGTATATATCCCGCATATAATATGGACAGAAACAAGTTAAGGCATTTTATCCTAATGTTTCCGCCCGAATTCGATACAATATCTGTCGAGCGGCGGAACTCAACGCCGTAATGACCATAGCATACATAGCATTGCTAAAAGCGTCACAGATGACCTTAAATTTTTATATTTAATATATAATTTTAGCAATTATATTTTAATTATAAATATATTTTTCACTACGGCTACTACGACAATAAAGAACTAATTAATAAACAATCTTTGTTTCTTTGTATTTTTTGATTAATTATGCATTAAGAAATAAAAAATAAATCTGAATTTACATCATGTAAAGAAAAATATGACTAAAATAATATGATTGGTCATAAAAAACATGTAGATATTTTGTTTATTATAAACGCATTAAAAATCTTATAAACACTTGTAAAGTATTAACGTAATGCTGTAGGAATTATAAAAGCTACTTATAATTTACTTTTTACACGTTTAAGAAGCCACTGGGGGTTGGAATTCCTAGCTGAAGATTAAGCGTTAAGTGTCGCTGTCTACATACCTCTTTGTTTCTTCCATTACCACAATTTTCTTAGCGCACGTATGTTTTAAAATAAAACACAATAAAATATAGAAAAGTATTGCCAACTTTCAAATATTTTTTTCTATATATTATTATTTTCTATTTTCAAGTAACTAAAGTAATGCATAGAAATTATAAATAAAATTTACTCTATGTCACATATAATTATAACGTTTGTTTAGGTTTGAAAGAATTAAATATTTTTTTCTAATGAAAAGTACTATTTTCTTTAATAATTTACCTATAAATTGATGAAGTACTAATATTATAATAATTTCAATACAATGGGTCGCCCGGAACATCTTAACAACTTTACAGTCTACTCATATCCACATGGGTGAAGACATGCTCATTTGAAATAAGAATACGGGCCTAGACGCGCGTTCCCGCGCAATTTCAAAACAGACTATATATCTAAGTCTTAACTTCTTAAAGCATTTTATAAAGCGCTTTTAAATAATTATATAAAATCATATAGTTATTCATAATATAGAGTTAGACATAATTAAATATTTAAAAAAATATATAAAATAGGCCGTGTTTAAAAAAATCGTAAAAATGTTAAAGTATACAGTGAAAAAGTATTGCTCTGAGGGCAGCAAGGTTAATCAAATACTGGTGGCAATTTTAAGTAAGTACAATGTTCTTATTATATATTTTTTTAAATAGTTACTTAATACTTATTTTAAAATTAAATTTATCAATATATTAAAAGAAAATTGAGCACAGAATTATATTTATTCTAAATTTAATAGAATTCCATGAAATTCAGGTAATCTAATTATAAATTTTCAAATGTAAAATCTGTGACATTTTTTTTATATTAATTTTTTCATCATATTAAAAAATATATAAATTAAAGATGTTAAAAATAAAAAAAACAATCGAAAAAACAATGCAATTTAGCTATTCTCGAGTATGATACATGCACAATTGCACATAAGTTACTAGATTATTAAGCGACTATTAAAGCTTCATTACGTGCTTTAAGCCTTACGAATGAAGCGTTGATTCAAATATAAGTGGTTCTGGAAATAAACTTTCTTGGTTTTTGCAATAGTTTAAATTGTTAGTTTTCATTTTATTGCGTGTACTGGTTACCTTTTTTACTTTATATTTCTTTTATCTTTGTTATCTGTACTATTTTTATACACTTAATAAATAGTAATTATAATATTGCTCGCAAAAATGATCGTATGTAATATGGAAAAATGTTTAGTTATTTGAAACTCATCATATTTATAATTTTTTATTATAGACACATTTAATTATTTCTTATAGTTAAAGCAGGTGTGGAAATCCTCAAAATCAAACATAGCTTAGATTCTGCCTTGACCACAACAAGAAAAGTTTAATTCAAATCGGTCCAATAGTTCAGAAGATGTAAAATAAAAGAAAGACAAAATTTTTAAGTCCCCTTACATTGTTTTTTCGCAAATTTTATCAATGTACAGACATATTTTTTTTATAGTATGGATTAGTTACAAAAAATTGTTTTTGAGAGTTTTAATTTTTTCACCGATTTTAAATGGGTCCAAGTAGGTTTAATAACGAGTTGAGAGCAACCCATTTACAAAGAACAGTGACAAATAAAAAATATGTGTATTTTAAAAATAATCGTCGCTCAGGGAAACTTGAAACGACAACTATCGCTTAACATTCATGTTTTAAGCTCTTGCTACGAAGGTACGCTGAAGTGCATCTTAGCACCCTGCTATATAGGTATAGGTAGATGGAACCTAGTGTTAAGACACTCTGTTGCCCACTTTCTCGAATTTTTGGCATTGCATGTTAGTGGCGGAATTCAACGCCGCGCCGGCCTTTTTCCTTAGTGCTAGTAAATAAATAATAATTCATTCCCCCGAGTGGGGTCGAACTCACAACCGTACCGTTACAATCACACCTTGTAACCCTGCGCCACAACCGCCTCACGGCGCTAAATTATCGAAAATGAATTAATAAAAAAATATATATATAATAAATTATACATTTTCCGTATTTTATAATTTAATCTATAAAATATTGATTTATTATAAAAGTGGTGTAAGTAAATTTAATAGTTTACTTGAAAATAAGCTAAATAAGCTTTTTAAGCTTGACATTTAAATATTTTTATTTAAACAGTTATTTATATCATTTATCATTATTGTCGTCGACTTAACAATTATTTTTTAATACACAAACAATCATTTTTTAAAAACTAATTACTGTAAATGTCACCAGAATATTTAATTAAGGTAAAACAAGACAAAGCACTTAGCTTGAGCAAACAGTCTTTATAATACGATCCAAAATAAATCAGAAATTGGGACTTACTATTGCTATGTATTTTTTAGAATATGTGCAAAAAATCCAGCTAAAATATAATAGTTTTATTTACCCTAGAAGGTTTTTGTGGCGTTTCACTTGTGACAAACACGACTGCTGTGGGTTCGATTCCAACTAGAGGGAATTAAATAGTTTTCATTTCCTTGCTCTGGTAACGAAAATTCGTCGAAATGGAGACAGAGTGTCTTCACACTAGGTTCCCTCCGCATTCTCTGTTATATGCACAATAAAGCATTAAAAAAAAACTTACTATGTTTATATATGATTTTAAGTATTTTATAAGGAGTTCATAGTCATTTACCATAATACTATGCAACATGAATTAGGTATATTTATATTTCTTACTAACATACAATTTATTAAACGGGTTCCGCATACATAACTTCGTTGTGCTTTTCACTTCCTCCAGTACCATAATAATATAAAGAAAAAGTAAACACTTATATTTTTTAGAGAGAACTAAGTGACGAATCACTTTGTAAGCTATTCAGTCTATTTCTTTAGACTGTGTTACGTTTTTGAACCCACTATTTATTTTTTCTCTGCATATAGCTCGGTAGGCAGAGGGAGTCTAGTGTTAAGACACTTCGCTTCTCACTTTACACGGAATTCTAGAGGCATGACTAGAGTGGCGGAACTCAACGCCGCGTTTTGCCTCGACACCAGAACAAAGAAATGAAAAACATAATTAATTTCCTCAAATAGGAATCGAATCAACAACCAGTGGCGTTTACATGCTTGTGCCTTTGTTGCCACGACTGGCTTCTGTTAATTTTCGCAAAATTATTCAAATATAGATATTTTTCAAAGCCTTTTTTTCAACGTTACACGAATTTATTTCACCTGAACAATCAAACGTAATGTCAGTTGAATAAAGCCTTAACGAAAATCTGTTATCGGAACAAAATTGCAGAAAAATTAGACCATTTATAATAATTGAATATTAATTAACATGTATATTATTCATTGAATGCGCTAGATATTGTTATTGTTTTAACATTTTCAATGGATAGATAGACAAAGAAAAACCTTTCAATAATATTTTTTGTGTAGATGTTGTTGTTTTTGAGGTTTCTATAGAATTATAATTGAATAAGATGTAAATTGTGTTGTGAGGCCAGTAGTAGTACATGGATATGTTTGACTGTAAATGCGACAGGTTGGAAAATCTGTTACCCACTCGAGGAA
>FAPJ01005115.1:0-19444 GCA_001485985.1 Heliconius ethilla aerotome | reverse complement strand
GGTTAAATTTCAATTACTAAATTTGACCCAAACAAACAAACAAACGGGGTGAGCTAAATAAAACCGTTTAAAAATACTTTCTAGACTATACTGGACGTATACAAATTAGAAGCGAAAAAATTTTGGCGCGTTTTCCAATCCCGCTACATTTAACCTTCACGCTTTTTACGGATACCATGGTATGCAAAAGGAAACTAGTGTTAAGACACTCATTTTCCCCACTGCCTTTCCAATTTTCGAAACATTATTGATAGGACGAACAGAGCTCCAAACCTCATCCTCTGTCATGAACCTCTTCTTACATGACCTCTAAGGTGTCCTCATGATTTTGACGTGACCTTCCTCCAGTATCATCAATAACTACTGTGTTCTCGAAGGTCATTGGAGGTGTCTCTCTGTGTATTTAATTAAAACAAACCAATTTACATGCCACAAACATTATAATTTACGGCTCATAATATTAAATTGCATAAAAATACCAAAATTTTATAAATAAAAGAAAAAAACACGCCAAGTAACGCCACTAGTTTGCGATCATTTAAATATGTATTTACATAATGTGGAACAGCTAAGGACGATTTACAATGAAATTTAATAATCGTGACCCATTTAAATTAGTTTGATTTTGTATAAGGTGTTTATTAGGGTTCCGTACCTCGAAAAAAAGACGGGCCCCTCATAGGATCACTTTATTGTCTGTTTGTTCGTTGGACAAGACCATTTTTCAAGATCTTTTCTCCATATCCAGTCCTTCAGTTTTTTGGAGCATAGAATAAATTAAATTTTGCAATCAAAAGGTGCGAGGCGTAAAAGTTTGTCGTCTTTTATATTTGTACTTCCCTTCCTTGTGGTTATCTCTAGTTATGAAATTGATACGGAACCCTAGATTTGAGTCAGACATGACTTGACCGATTTTTTTAGTTATTTAATTATTTCTGTATGGTAAACTTAAAATTGATGGTGTTAGTCATTCGGAAATAATGTGTTTTTGACCTTTGATTTTATGATAGCTATTATAAATATGCCTCTTTGAACTACTTTGAAACCTTGTTACGAATATCAATAAAAAAATATTTAACAAAATATCTAAAGCAAAATTTTGTAAACCATACGCTTTTCTATTTAATTTGTCTCCTAAAGCAAGTTTGACGTTATGGTACTTTATAGCCTTTAGCCTTTTTTCCCCATAAAATAGTAGGCGTAGTGTTAAGAAACTCCAATCTCCATTTTTTATACGGATTCGAGACATTCGTTCGAGACAGTGCGACATTTCGGGACATCATTACGAACGAGTTGAGTGACAGAAGTCAACTCTACTAGTACGTACTTTGTAATTAGTATCAAACAGTACATTCATATTGATATATGGTTTCAAGAGAAATTTTCCTCAGAATTGATAAGGTATTATCACAGAACATTCACTGATAAAGCAGATTGACATTTATTGATGTGTTCTATTGTATAATAGTGGCATGGTATGATATGATTTCCTTACGGTAAACAACATGATATCAAGATATTTCACTGTCCACTTTCCGCTTGAATTCGAGACATTGCGTGTTTAGTGGCGGCACTCAACGTCGCACTTTTTCAAAACGCTGAAATAAAAACAATTCATTTCCCCAAATGGTATTTGAACCTACAATCCGATGATTGTCATCGAATTTACACTGAGAAGCCCTCTCCTATTTCGCCACGTTGGCGACACTTTTGTGGACTGTTTTTGTGTTTTCTTTTTTTTCAAACATTATTACGTCTATTATAAATTTTACTATTCGAACTAACAACCTTCAAAATCTATAAAAAATATTAATAAAAAAATGCTTACTTCTAAGTAGTATCTGACACCTCTTCATCAATTTCCCGTCAATCTTTCATACAAAATTTTAATTTATAATATGTTTTTCGTAACATTTCTCATTGAATTTCCCAATTCTAACAAATGACTTAAACGAGGCTAAAGTAATTTACAAATCGGCAGCTGACAGCTCGAAAACACAATGCTTGTGTAAATTTTAGCAAATTTTCTAACACTTATACTATTGTGACACTTGTTAGAGTCGACCTTTGGTGTCTGTTCATCATCAGTTTACCTGAGAGCTGACAGTCGCGATGTTGACAGCGGTGATGATGAAATTGTAGAAACAATGCTAAATGTATTTAAAATTACGCAGAATTTATTACTAATATTGTAAAATTGGTGAGTTTATTTAGTTGACTGCGCTAATCTCAGGTAGGTACTACTATATTGAATTGAATAGGTTTTTTTGTTTCGGACAATCTTCGATAGATGTATCGAGGAAACGGAATTTGAGGAATAGGGAGGAAAAGGAAGGAAAGGAATGGGCAACGGAAGTATCTTATTGAGAACAGAGTTTCTTAGCATTAGGTTCCCAGGTTCCTTCAGCTAATCTTGACTTGTACAGGATACAACGTGAAACTAAAACAAAAAAATCAAGAAAGGCTGTAGACTATAATTACACTACTAACATGATCTTTACGTTGTAACCCACTGTACCTAAAACCAGAGTTACCTCCCTCCCATTTTTGTCAAATAAAAATGCGGGCGAAGCCGCAAAGAAACATAGTTTTAACTTTTAGAATAAGGCTTAAATTAAGAGATCGATGCCATCATATATCATTCTTAGATTCTAAATGAATTTATTAATATTTTATAAGATCTATTAGTTGTTTTTTTTTAATCTCGATATGTAAGTCACGCGTGCCAACGACAAAAGAATATCTGTACCATTCATAATTTGCAATTTCTTTTCTTAAATCTATGCCATACAACGGTATCGTAAAATTAAAAAGTGTTTAGATTAACGAATCGTTTGTGGGTTCAAATCAGGAATGTTTAGAGTTCGTGGGGTATAAACTAAGTTATGTAATGTAATGTGTTATATATTTATGTACAGTTAAAACAATAAACAACTAATAAAATTTTGATTTCGGTGTTGTTAAACGTTTTAAGGAATTTAATATTACTTAATTTAAATATAACTATTTTATCGATTATATAGTTTTGATAATTCATGGCATTACTTATCGTAGGGTTTGTTACTCTATTCTCTCTGGCTCATGGAGGATAGAGCGAGAAATTATAAAAAAAATTGTACTGCTTGGAAGTTACTTATAGCAGAAGGATGTTTGAACATTAGTTTGCAATAACAAAAACAATCAACTGTATTGTATGACTCCTTTAATTTTCATTCATATTGCTGAGACTCGAACCTGAACTAACATTCATATTTTACAAAGCCACATATAAGTTTACTTTAATACTAGCATTCATTAATATAAAGTATTGTTCTATAGCGCTCGTGCGTCCTGCCCACAATGGCCGTCCGCCGAGACTACTCTCACATCGCTGCATTATTCTTAACGCGTTACTTCCGTTTCATATTTTATGGTGTTGCTTTGATATTTATTATGGTAAAAAGTTAAGAGATTGTTTTAATATGTTATTCATTTTATACTTTAGGAGGTGTTTAACGGGTTTTATTATTAAATACTTTTTAAATTTAAACTGAGTTCGGGACCATTAGGGTATTTATTAGTCGCATATAGAAAAATAGACAGGAAACCTAGTGATAAGGATAAGGGAACCAGTGCAAAGAAATGAAAATAATTAATTCCTGCTGCCTGTCGCCTGTTAAGAATGATGTTTTATGAAATCTTAATAATTTTCATTATAAATGTATCAAGATGAAGAAAGCTTAGTCACAATTTCGTAATTTCAAGACTATAAAAAAAGAAAATATATATAATTTTTATACCCTTTCAGTCTACAACTCTTAAGATTAGCTGAATCATGGTACAAATCTGCATAGGTCATATTAGAATGCAATATAATGAAGGCCAAACGGAAGTGCCTTATTTGAAAGGGAATCTTGTTGATGGTGTCAATCTGTGAATGTTATGCATAGTTCAAGTGTTTCTGTAATTTTATAATATGCAGGTGTTTTAATTGATATTTATAATAAATAGTAATTATAGTTTATAGGTATATATATTGCGGCGTTGAGTTACGCCACTCAACACGCAGTGTACAAAATTGAACAGAAAGTGGGGAACAGAGTGTCTCAACATTAGGTTCCCTCAACCTACCCTATTATATAATTTAACATAATAATTACTGCTGTAACAAGAAGTGATGTAAACAATTGTCAATACGGCATATTTGTAACACTTATTACTATATTTTAATAAATTATTATAATATAATAATAATAATACAATCAAAATAACTAAACTTCTAAAAATAGTGAGGTAACATTATAAAAACCACTCGTTTCACTAAAATTGAGTAAATTTTCACGTAAGTCATAAGTAACAATACTACGGTACTTGTAGTTTCGTTTAAACAAACAATAGTCTCAATTGTGCCAGATATTTTTTGCTCAATCTTTCTAAAAGTCAATCTTTTTAGATTTGGCAATGCTTTAGTTTACTTTTATGATCAAAGTTTATTTTAAATGCCCCTTTTGTGAAGGGTAGTAACTAAAATTGAAAAGAGTGCAGTATTTTGAAACATTTATTTATGTATGGAGATTAGTAGTTTTTACATACTGATAATAATATATTATTAATATTGATATATTTGAAAGACAGACATTAGAAATTAATAAATATTGTTATTCTAATTTTATACAAACCACGGTATTGATTTTTTCCAATCAACAATCAATATGTCGAAAATAAATGATAGAATACAAAATGATTCATCGCTACGAAATGCTTGAAGATAAAAATAATAATTATTGTTCCATTTTTTATCGTATACTAATGAAAGTTTAATTTATGCATGCGAGTTATAAAATAGCTAATACATATATAACTCTAGACCACTTTTCACCAACCATTAACGTCTCCTTCTAACAGAGACTTATTTAAATTAACTATAAGAATGAAATGCTAAAAGTCAATTAGGCCATATACCAGTATAAATTAAAGTAAATTAAGTCTTTCCGTCAGAGGGCAGGGCTGGTGTCCTTTACCTCAATATTGGTTTACATTATCATATTAACGATATATTTTTGCACGTAGTAACTAAATGAACGCGTTATATCCATATTTTTTATTTAGCTTCACGCTATATCAAGCACATAGCAGTGTAGAGGGAACCTGGGAACCTAGTATTGAGACACTCTTTTCAATATCAAGAAAATTGGGCAGAGATTCGGGAACATAACAATAAGTTCCTTCTGCCTATTTCATTATAAGCGAAATACTGTGGATATGGAGTATTATATTTTTCGACCTTTGTTTTTTAGTCTTATTAAACGTCCATTTAATTTTCTTATCAATCTATGTACATCGAGAAATATTACAAAAAGAAAGAATAGAAACCAAGAACATTCTATATAAAATTCAGCTAATATATGGATTGAGTCACAATAACAAATATTCTAACGCAATCAGGATTCCTCTGCGGTCAGCGAGTAAAGGTTAAGGTTGACTTCGGCTTGAGTGATAAATGGAATTCTCTTACCAATTACAGAAATACATAAATAATGTTTATTTTATAGTTAAATAATTATTGAATATGAAAATCATTTTCTGTAATATGTGGTCGTGGCGCAACGATGGCAACTGAAAACACAGTGATTGTGGATTCGATGTCTTACCACTTGGTCTTCACTGCCTACCCTGCTTTGGATAAAAATCTAGAATATAGTAGGATAGGCAGAGGGAACTTGGAAACTTAGTGTTAAAACACACTATTCCCAATAAGACACTTACGTTCCCCACATTCCACCGAATTCTCGAGGCATTGCGTGTTAAAGCCGCGCTTTGCCCTGTTGCCAGAGCTAGGAAAATGAAAGTATAAAAATGTCACTCTTACGAGTGGAAATTGAACCTAAATCGTATTCATTATCATCGTTCGTACATGTGCAATCCATAAATAATACACTTTCCATACCTATATAATACCTTATTCTTTATCTATGCCTACATAATAGACTTAATCTTAACCTAAAATTAATTACATAATAAATACATATATTAGTATATTTTATCTTAAAATTAGTTCTGAAATAGACAAAAATCATAAAATTTAAAACATCTTTCCACCCACACCTCGTATCAAATGCAGGTTTAAAAGAAATTAAATCAACGACATCGCGCCTGACCTTTGATGACCGACACTAAATTAGTCTTATGACATACTGTGACTCATTTCTTTGTTTTATATGGAAATCTATATATACAAAACTGAGTGACAACGCACAGACTAAACTACTGGATTTAGAAACTTGAAATTTGGGTAGGTTAGGGAGTGTAGCACTAAAAGAGGATTTCTCGAAATTCTGACGGGAAAGGGAGAAAACGGGAATATTCATTTTACGTGTAAATATCCTGAACCGGCGTTGAGTTTCGCAATGCCTCGAAAAGTACGGCAGAAAGTGGAGAACGGAGTGTCTTAACACTTGGTTACCCTCTGCTTACCCTAGCGTGAAACTAATTTATTCTATTTACGTTTGTAAAAGTCTACACAAACAAAGTTGCAGGCGACGACTAGTGGCATTATAAAATACTTGTAAAAGCTATAAAGATAAATATGTTAGTTACTGTTCGTAGAATCAACTCGGTGTTTATGACTGTTATATCGTAATTACTGATTATAATTAACTTCTATGTACTAGTTTTACCTGCAGCTTCGCCCGCTTGAACCCTCCAGATTTATAATAGTATAGACAAGAATAAATACTGGAAGGTTCTGGACGTATAATAATCTCTCTTAATGTCTCTGAAACTATAATTGATGATTTTTATTTTTATAGATTTTTAAAAGCATATTATTTTTGTTGCTCCCTTTTAAAAGCTGTAGGTTAGGTCATGTCGTTCACTCTAAGTAAATCAAAACAATATATTACACAAATATTTACTTAATGAACGCCCGAGATCGAACTCTCGACCCCGCGATGTTAGTTATTACCATTCTCGTGACAGTCTACAACTGTTTGTTTTATTTATTGTATTCTACATCATATAAATTGAAAAAGTAAAATGAATTGTTTTTAAATGTTCCCACATCATATTTTTTATAATATATTTTTTTTATTTTATTTTGGGCGATCGGCTGTAAATGCGACGGTAGTGGGTTCGATGCACTCTCGTGGGAATGGCGTATTTTCTTTCCCGCACTTTGGTATATATAAGACGCGGCGTTGAGCTCTGCCACTTAACACGCATTGTCTCTCCAAATTGCGCAGTAAGTGAGAAACAGAGTTTTTTTCGGCCACTGTGCTCGATACGGCGTTAAGCTAAAAAATATTTCTTAGCTAGGCGTAATTCTTTATATTTTCTTTATTTTTTGAACATCTGATATCGATATAATATATTAATATAAAATATCGATTAAAGAAAATGTTGTTTGTATAAAAAAATATTTAAAATCATCTGTTCGTAGCACATCTGTTCAAACATAACATATTCCCCTGGTACCAGTCTCTAGAATTAGTTCAACAGGTCAAGGAGTACAGGCATCGTTTATACAAGTTTTATCGTCTCGTTACGTTTCTTTAGTGAAGACGCACTGGTTTACACGGTATCTGTCAAGGTAGGCAGAGGGAACGTGGGAACCTAGCGCTAAGACACTCCCATTAGGTTCATAGATTCTACGTTACTTACTTTCCGCAGAATCGTACCAAAAGGCAGAAACAAGCTTATTATGGAATTCTACAAGTAAACATGCAATATCCCGAAAATGGGGCGCGTGTAGTGCCTAAGGAATGGAATGTAACTGAACTCTAGGTTCCTTCTGAAATAAAAAAAGAAGTACTGTCTTATAATATTTTGAAATTCTGTATTGCATGGGATTTAAATTTGTTTATATAAATTTATAACTTCGGAATCGATTTATATGAATGTTTTCAATGAACTCAAAACGAGTCTTTTGTCCTCATAAATGTTATCACAGCGAAAACATATATTAGCATAGCACAGTAACAAAGAATGCTGGACTGATAACGATAAAACTACTTGGAAATAATATCTCGTAATCTAGGTATTGAGGACTTTGTATATATATTGTATAATATAGTAACTTAATATGTACATATATGTACTTACACAATGTATCATAGGTTTTTAGTTTAGCTGAACGTTTTATTTCTCATATATGTACCTAATAGGATAAGTTGAGGGAAAGTAGTGTTAAGACACTCTGTCCGACAAACACTACCCAATTTTTGAAACATTGCATGTTGGCTGGCGGTGCAGCGTTTCAATGTAAACGCAACGGTTATGGGTTTGACTCCCATATGGTGATATAAGTTATTTTCAATCCTTGATATATTAACAAGAAGTGCTGCGTTGAATGTAAAATAGCTTAAAGAGACGTTGTTAACTCTCAAATCAGAAGCATTAATTCCCTCCCAAAAACATTGATTATTATTTAACTATCATTAAACATAAATCTAATTTGTATCATACTGGTACAAGTAAACCATACCTTACCCCATACCCATAGCATTCTCAGTCAAACAATGCACAATAGATCGACCTTGGTGAAAGTGGCCTGCCCCCGTTGCTGGCACGCGACACCCCACTTCTTTACAGATATCATCTTGGGGCTTATTAAAAGATAGGAATACATTAGAGAATTCTTTATTTGGGTTCCGTTGACATTTACTATCGAGATCTATGGGTATTAATATTTTGATTGAATGTTTTGTTTTAGTTTTATTCTCTATTTTGTATATTATATACACAGAGAAAGAGATAGAGAAAACTCTGTGTTAAGTGGCGGAACGTCACTTTCTTTTTTCTAAAGTGAGATAATGATTTTTATTTCCCGAAGTGGAACTCGTATGGGTCGCATGTATAGTCAGAAGATGAGCTGCTGCGCCACCACGGTTTCTATTGTATTAATTGAATTAGAGTTTTTATTTTAAAGACTCGTATATTTTATTTTTATTTGTACTTATTTTCGCTGGCGTTAGTCTCGCACGGATCGTGTAGTTAAATCTCTTACCTCTAAAAAAATATACGTAAACGTATTTTTTTCATAAATAAATGTATTTACTTTTTTAAAAAATAGCTTCTTTCAAATCTTTATAACAAAGATTAATTATTCTACTATTACTAAACCCTATTCACTCGTGCGAGAAACAAAACAAATCACTGTTTTCTCTATGGTAACTGAACCCGCGCTAAGCTGCCTTGACATGTATCGATCGTACCGTCATCAATCCTTACAACTGCGCTAATGGGGATAATTGGATATTTCCCCACTCCTATTCAATACCTACGGATAAACCTTCAACTAATTATGGCTAAGTCCTACCTCAAAACTACTAATTATGTATGTCTGTACGTCACATATATTATATGAATATTAGTAATTAGATTTGCGGTAACCAATATACCTCTAGAACTAAAGTATTTAGTGTTAAGTTATTATGTATTAGAAAAATATAGTAATTTGTTATTTTATAATATGAACTACAAATGTAGAGGTCAGTAACAAAGGCTCTGGTAACAAGACAGAACGCGGCGCTGTGTTAAGCCATTCAACACTTAATGTCCCGTAAATTGTATACAAAGTAATAGACGGAGTATCTTTAAACTATGTTCGGGGCAACCTTTATGCGGGATAAAGCGTGTTAACTATGTATTTTATATATAAACGTACTTCAGAGATCTTAGTTTTTACACTGATATTAGAATTAACTAAGCGTGAAAGGAAGTCTTTGTTAGAGACGTGGGCGGGGTGTGTTTTGAATTAATGTCTTCTTATCGTACTACGGTTAAAGTCACATTTAAATATAATGGAACTTACTATTTCACTTCTTATTGACTACTTTAGTAACAACTCTACTTAACTCAACTTTTTTTTACTGTTTTTATAAAAACCGATTCCTGATTTCTGGAGGAGGCACCTATGAGCGGCGGTACTCAACCCGCACTAAACTCTTGCCTCGACACTACAGTGAAGAAATATAAATGTTAAATATTTTATTTCCTCGACTGGGCATCGAACCCACAACCCTTTACGTTTACATTCGCACACTGGAGTCCCCGCGCCACGACTGGCCTCATTTATTTTTATTATATTACTTCCCAACATACAAAATGCATATAAATCTAAAAAAGCCTATACAATATAGCCCTTTGTAAGAGAAGTAGCTGGCGGGCGTTGACCCCGCTATCGGTCATGATTGTTTGTTCCGTGATAACACATCTCGACGTTTCCGTTTCTTGTGTTGTGGAGTTAAGGTGTTAGTGCATATAGGTAGGTGTAGATTGCATTTTAGTTTTTAGTAATGAATTATTTAATATGTTCATTTCTTCGAGGCTTCTTTCTATGGTGTTGAGGCAAAGCGTGGCATGAGTTTCGCTACTCAACACACAATGCCTTCAGAATTACATATAAAATGGGGAACGATGTCTTAACTCACGAGGCTCTTCGCCTCTGCTTCGTGCGAGACAGCGTGAAGCTGATTTAATCCAATTTAATTTTAAAATAATAATAAATATTAATGATTTATATTTGTAGCGCAGTCGCACATATTGACGACGTAACGTTACGATTGTCGTTTCGATCCAGTCGAGGGGATGATTTGTTGTAATTTCTTCGCTCTGGTAAAAAGACAATGCGCGGCGTTCTGTTCAACTTCAGTTTAGACAGAACGTAGATAACGGAACGTCTAAACAATATGTTTCCTCTACCTTTCCGCCTATATATTCGAATAGCTCGCTTTTACTTATTGTTATTACCTAAAAATATAATAAGTAAATGGACTGCCCATACATAAAAAGTTAAAATTACCATTAGACCACGTCGATCACTCAATGACAAAATATCTTGACTAATATCAGGTAGGTACTAAGGTTTTATCTACTTTCTAGGATAACTAAAACAAACCCTAGATGTTTCACATTTGTGTATACACAGCCCACACTACAATCAGCTAGAGACTAACATTGATAAGACTATTATATAGATACTATAAATAGAAAATCTCTAAGAAAAAGTAGGTATTTAATTTAGAATATTTTTTTCTATTAAAATTATTGTTGTAGTGTTTTTGGTTTAAAAATATTTGCATTCCTCAGATTTTGTTTCCTCAAATAAAGAGCGGCGTTAGGTTCCACCGGGTAGAATATTATTGTTTCTGAAGTGATGTGAATCAATATCATTTGAATTACATTCAGTATAGCTGTCAGATATCAGAGTAATATTGTATTAAATAATAAATTTGGTTTTTTTTTCGATTCTTTTCATCAGAATGGTGGAAATAGTCTATTAGAATAACAAATATTTAGAATTGGAAGAAAAAAAGGTTTTCTACTTCGCAATAAGCTTCAATACGTATGAAGATATCAAAATATATAAAATTTTACAGTTGCAACATTATCGAGTGAGATAAAAACTGGATGCTTTTGGAATTTAGATCAATACAGATCTCGAGACAGGCTCATTAAGAAAGTTATATTAGATAAAATAACAAAATCAGGTTTTCATTTAATTACCACATATTTATTATATTAGAGATATTTCAGAAATCAAAGCTCAAATATGCATAATAATATAATTATCAATCAACGTCACGTATTGACTAATCTTAGACGAATCAATGATTTTAATACATATCTTAAGAAATAATTTACCATAGCCGTCGTGGCGCAGTGGAGCAAACGTATGACTATGAACGCGACAGGTGGTAGGTTGTTTTCCCACACAAATAAATTAAATATTTCATGTTTTCATTTCTTTGGTAAACAGGAAAAAAGTGGCGTCGTGTTGAGTTTCGCTACGCTACACGAAATGTCTCCAGAATTTGGAGAAAAGTGGGGAGCGGAGTGTCTTAACACTAGGCTCTCTCTGCCTACCCTGCTACATGCGGGATACAGCGTGTAGATGAAAGAAATCACGTATTGAATAATCTGAGACGAATCTATGATTTTAACATGTTGAGAAATAATTAACTTATGTCGAAATTAGATCTCTAGACCAGCTCATCATTATTTATATTAAACTTGAATTGGTTTAATGTAATTTTGAATTGATATATTATTTGTTTCATTAGTTTTGTGATGAGCTAGAGCTATCAATCAAGTCATTTTGTGAAATTTGATTTAGTATACTTTTTTACATTCTCCTGTATCCTGCACATAGAAGGGTAGGTAGAGGGAATCTGGGAACCTTCAATCTAGTGTTAAGACACTCCATTCCCCACTCTCCGCGTAAATCTGGAGATATAACATATTCATATATTAACATATTCATTATTATTAAATTACATTCATAATGAACTTATGAACTAATATGAGAAAATGTTGAACTATTCCATGGTGTTATGGTCTTTACTAAACTAAACAAGATGTCTACGCGAAAGATATTTTTAACTTCACAATGTATCGCGCATTTAGCAGGCTATCGAAACAAAGCCTGGCGGCCTAACCTCTGCCAGAATCGATTTCGAAGCCACAACCGTCGCGTTTAAATTCAGACGTCGGACTTCACTGAGATTGATTATTATACAAATTCCTGCCTACATAGTAAAATATATAGTATGCCATAGATCTCTTTGGTCTGTTGCTTCAGATGGTGACAAAACTGAAATATTAACATTTTAATAGTTTTATAATTGTCTAATGAAATCTATTTCGAAAATGTGTCGCGGGTTGAATGCCAAATGAATATTAATATTTGGACATAGGTATCTATTTTATGGGGCTAATGCTAGCAACGCAGTTTAATATACTTTATCGATGCTTTCTTTGGCTTTTCTTTTGTTTTTGTAGAATAGCAAATAACGTTCTTTTTTGTATAAATGTTATTAATTTTGCATGAGATTTTTGGAATATAAATTATGTTGAAAGTAATAAATTAGATTTTTCAAACCCCACTCTTTTAGTGATAAAGAAAATTATAAACATATTGTAACTTTAAAATATGAGTTAAAGCTGTGTGATACGTAGTGGCACTGGCCTGTACCTGTAAAATCCATGATTGTGGGTTCGATTCCACTTCCAAATGAGTAATTTAACATTTTCACTCTGCCTTCGCTTAACACATTCGTGAGATTATCTTTACTTTTCTTTATCTTTTAGATTATCTTTACCAATAAATAAAATTTATCCCTAATATCTTAACTAGGTATGAAAAATATTATTTCAGAATAAAGAACTAAAAGCCAATAAATAAAAACTTGCATTACGAGACACCAAATACAAAAAGTCGATAAAAGAATGCACTATGACTCAGTCTCGAACCTACATTAAAAGGCGTTCGCGAAGGTGTTACACCCACGCCACCGGCACCGGTAGTGACCGGTCAACGATGACAAATATTACGACATTTTTTCTTGTATTTATTTAGTTTTAAGCTATATCTCGCATATAGCAGGGTAGGCAGAGGGAACTTAGTAAAGGAAACCAAGGAATAGAGGCTTGTATCTTAATACTAGGTTCCCAGTTTCCCTCTACTTACTCTTCTATGTGTGGTATATAGGGTGAAGGTTAATAAAATAAAAAAATAATTAATAAATAATCTTTATGCAACCTACGTCCCGTTTAAAACTTAACTAACTTATTGTCGATGACGACCTGGCGTAACGGTAAAGCAAGGGGCTGTATATGAAAAAAATATATTCATTGCCTTGCTGTGGTAACAAGACAAAACCCGGCGTTAAACCCCTCTACTTAACACGCAATAACTCGAAATCTGGACAAAGAATGCGGAATGGAATGTTCTAACACTGCATTCATTCTAACTACCCTGTTCTATAGTGCGGGTTACAGCGTGGTACTCACATAATACAACACTCCTTGCATACTGTCTGTCAATTTTATTTTAAAAAAATGCTTTTTTCTAAAAATCCCATTACTTACCCATTACACAGTGCATTTAAATTATTTATAATAATATCTTTATTAGTATTTGGCACTTGCCATACTAAAGTTATCTAATGGCGGCGTATAGGTAATTCACATCGCGCTCGCTGTTACGGTGTTGGTTGTACATGACATACATACATATTTATCGTAGTGCAGCTTAAGGAGAAGTTGTTGCTTTGCCTTAGAAATAACAAATCTTGTATAGTAATACTCGTAGCTCCCAATTTTGGGCAAAAAAAGGAAAGTCTTGTTTTTTCTGGAGACATTTTCTGGAGGCATAGAACGCCGCGTTTTACTTCGCCACCAGAGCGAGAAAATAAAAATATTAAATTTATTCCTCGATTGGGAATCGAATCCACAACCTTGTGTTACGCTTAGTACCTACTTCAACACATTTACTATTATATCATATCATACATTTTATTATATTTAAACAAACTTAGATAAGTTTGGTAGATACCAACAAGCTCTAACCGGCTACCCTCGCCTTATCTATTAATCCATATACAATGATACCTCAACCACAGAGTAAATTCTCAAAAAAAGTCACGTCACGTAAACAGTGAAAGCACGCAGCGTGACGCAAACCGCGAAGCAACGACTGTTTAGTATAAGTTTATACGTTACTGTGATAGCTACTTTAGTTTAGTTAGTGTTTATATTGTGTTTAACCGTTATTTGTGAGGTTAGTGATTTTTTTATAAATTATTTTATAAATGAACAATGTAAATAAAGATTATATAAAATTATCTTGTAAATGTAATTATAACTAATTTAAAAATAGGTTCAACTTTGCACTATTAATAATAATTTACTCTTAGTTAAGTTTGTGGAGTCTAAAAGTTTTACAAATATTTAGACAATTGTCAAAACAAGTTGTTTTTTTTTTCTTAAAACTGAATCCCGAATAAGCGACTGAATCCCAGTGTTAAAACACTCCTTTCACCACCGAACATTTAAGTTATTTTCACGTTATATTTTTGCCTATTTCATATTTGACGCCGTCGTTTCACTGTTGTAAAGTAGGGTATAAGTATAACTAACTGTACAGTGGTTATGGTTATGATCTTCACTCGACTGAGTAGTATTTTTTACTTTGTTTCTATTGAATTTGGCAAAGTGCGGCGTTGAACTCCACCACAGAACAGGCTATATCTGTAAATAATAGAGAACAGAGAAATGTTCACTGGATTCTCTTAGTACTCTTCTGCATAGAGCACAGAAGACATGGGAAACCTAGTATTAAGATTTCATAATTTTCGAGACATTGAGTAAAATTAATGCTACAATGTCTTGTTATCAGAGCGACGAAATGAAAATAATTCATTTTGCCAAACACCCAAATGGGAATCGAACCGACAAACGTCTCGTCTAGTCACACGACTGACTGTCTCTATATTGGAAGTTAACTATCTTATGAAAACAAACGCGATTATTTATTTCTTTAAACAAATCTTTTACTATATGAGAAAACCTAATATAATATAGTTATAATGTAGTTATATAGGAGTAATTACGACCCGCGATGCGGAAGAGTTATTACTATACCGTTAACAAAACAACATAACACCTGCATTCTTTGAGAACGAAAATAAATACATTTACATCCGTCATTACACTCGAAGCCATTTTTTTGCATATAATATTTTGTTTAAAATTTGTTATTTATTAATAAGAAAAATTCCGGTCAAGTGGAAATTGTATCACATACTAGGGGTTCCGTACAAATTATTGAACATATATAAGTAGGTAATAAATTTAGAACAAACTAATTAACACACAATGACTGCACAATTCGGCGGAAAGTGGGAAACTACTAACACAAGGGAGAACCTGGGTCCTCTCTGCGTACCCTGCCATGCAAGGGCGTAAGCTGAATAAAAGTTAGTTAGAGGAGATAAGTATGTGACCTCAATCTAGTAAATAAATTTTCCATTCTTTCTTAAGTATTATAATCATAAATAATTCAAACTCAAATCTAACAAATATTTGTCAACTCATAATGCGATATTCAATACTAATTAATAAAACATGGTAGTTTCAAATTCTCTAATTAGACAAGCGGCCCCTTTCTAATTACTAACAAGTCTCACGATTTCGCTCGTCATTATGTCAAGAGGTATAATGTAACAGATAAACAGATAAACTGATGTATATTTAAAAAAATATAAATAATTTTATATTCCTAGGATATAAATAAGGCATTTTAAATAGGTACATCTAAACTTATTACCCGATTACGCGACAAAAAGGAGGATTATGTGTTTATCAGTCTATGCATGTAGGTATGTATGTTTGTTGTTTTACCACCAAAGGTCTCGACTTTTGCTGCGGTTCCACCTCTTCACTATAAAATGAAATAATCAAACTCTTAGATTCTAAAAGTAGTCATATTTTAAATCAGTAACGACAATACCATAGCTAATTAAATTATGTACAGTTTCGATTTCATATTTTATCGCCAGCATTTTCATGAACTATTGAGCGGAAAATAATAGTGACGTGCCACACGACAATGAGAAGTATTTTTTTTTGCATACCGTACATACTTCATATGCACATGCTTCCGTTATAAATGTCCTGTCAAAATTGATTTAACTGTTTTTATAATTTGCTAGAAAATGCATATATTTAGACAGACGGAACCATATTTTTTATATACATGTATACTAGCGTCGCCCGCAGTTATGTTTGTATGGACTTTAAGTGCAAAATTTTATTTTTCATGATTTCGTAGGAATTTCTTTTTTTATTACTAAAATCTTCGTTTAAACTTTAAATGGATGTGAACTTAGAGCCATTGCATTTAATGAATTTGGTTTTTTTTCATAAATTATTGATTTATATTAGAAGTATGCAAGTGACGAACGGGGCGTATGTGATAAGATATTTTTTGATATAAATAACATTTCAATATGATGCTGATGTTATCACTTGTGACTGACGTCACTTTTAGCAAATACAAAAATGGCGTTCCACGTATATTACTAGTGTTAAGATATTTATTAATTCATTGGAAAGATATTCGATTTAAACATCATCAAACTCTAGAACTCACATCATGTTTTCGACAAGTTTGCTAAGAGGCAAATTAATCTAAATCTGAAATTATTATATCACAAAAAATACGACCACTAATAAATATCGGACGTACAAACTATTGAATATACCTAAAGATCGATCGATATATACACTAAAATAGAAATAATGTATCGCATAAAGTTATTATATGTCTATTCACACTTTACCCAAAAAAAAAAGAAGAACAATGACTTCATTGTTGCACGAAACGAATTATATACATATTTATAACATAAACCAATTGCCATTTTACATAATATTAATATATTAATATATTACAAGTAATTTTAGTAACTTTTTACGGAAATAAGTTTTTACTGTTGACGTCTACGTAACAAACTCATCAATTGTTACTTCGAGCATTTGAAATAACGTCGTTTTAATTAATACTTTCCCTCGAGGAAAAGCGCGAAAGGCAGTGCCTTGGTGACTTAACTGAGGAACGCACGTTCTGAACTTGGAAATTATTAGTTATTATAACAAATTTTGTTTTAGCTAAGTTTATTTTGTGTTTTAACTGTGTTTTTAACTTTAACTGCAGTTTAAGTTAACTGTTTGTTAAGTTGTTTGTGTGTCATTGGACTAAGATTATATTAGCAGTATTAATAAGGGGCAAGTATTTTCATTATTTTCTAATATGTGTAAATTATGATTAAGTATAAATTGTTACATAAAATATTAGATATATTATAAGAAAATACTATAAAATTATCTAAATAAAAAATTCTTGCAAAGAAAATAGAGTTGAAACACCAAACACTCCTCTTTAACCAAACTTAAAGATATTCGACAGAAAGTGACAATTTTAGTGTCTCGCAACACAGCATAAGTCGTTTTCTAACGAGTATTTCATAGAAACTTCTATCTAACAGCTAATTGATAAGTTACATTCTTTAAATGCCTGCCAATTGGCTTTACGTGTTAATAATTAGCGAATATTTTTATGCTTTATATGTTTCTTCTAATGACATTAAATGGAAATCGAACCCACTACCGTAGATACATAAAAATTCTCGTGTTTTTCTGTCAGGTTAGTCCTTGAAATTTAACTCCGTACTAGAGCGGAGATTAATTATGATAAATTATTCCCCCAACTGGAAATCGAACCCAAAACAATTACATTTACAATTAAATGTACATATAGTTATAATATAGTTTTTTTTATAGTTATAATATTTAATAGTTTATATTTATAATATTTCGTATTAGGTATTCAAATGACGAAATTAGGTTACTATACGTTCAGAAATAGACAGGAGTGCCAAGTGAGAACAGTGAATAGTGTCTATTTATAATGTAAGGAAATTTAGGACGTATGCACTTTATATATCACGACGCAGCTGTCTTGAACTTTGTACGGCCGTCCTTTTTACTAGGCTAAGTTTATTGGTCATATAAGTATTTTAAATGATGGTCCAGGGTTTGGTGACATGTTCAATTACAACATTTATATATTTTATAAGAGGCCCGTAGTGGTAGGGGCACAAGCGTGTGACTGAAAAAGCGATAGGTTGATGGTTCAATTTTCATTCGAGAAGATATCCCTTATATTTTATGTTTTTAATTCGATGCTCTGGTAACAAGGTAAAGTGGCGTTGAGTTCTGGCTCTCAACACGCAAGGATTCCAAAATTCAGTAGGAAATAGGGAACGGAGTGTCTTAACATAAAATCCCTCTACTACATGAGAGATGTAGCGTGATGCTCTATTAGTATATAAGAGTTACTTACATTAGACCACGCGGGCGAAGCCGTATGTAAAAACTACAGTCTAGGTACTAATATAAATTTTATTCACAAAAGTTGCTTCATTCTACATTAAAACCTCTCAGTTTTATACGTAATACTGTGTAATAGGCAAATGTGGTTTCCTTCGTATAATTTAATAGTTAAAATTTCATACGTTGCGTACAGAACGTGAGTATGTAAACTGTGTCGTATATGATATACATATTGCATACTAAACATACTAGAAAGGCATTATAGTAGCGGCTTTGAAACTAAAACAATCGATGCTTTCTCTAACAAGTATTGGTTATATATAATTTAATATTAAAACTTCCTTTAAGTTGATTTATAACATTGACTGAAAAACGAAGAAGAAATAAATAATTGTAGGTTCGATTCTCACTCAGAAGAGACTGATTGCATTTAAATTATTTTCATTTCCATGCTGCGATGAAGAAATTGCTATATTTATGTACATTAGGATTCTCTTTCCTTTCTTTTTCCTGATTGGGAATTGAACCCACATCTTTCTTTACTACTAAAGTTCATAAAAGTATGATTAAAAAAATACTTTGTAAGAATATGCCATGACTAGCTATATCTCTAGTCATATATTTGTTTATTGCAGAGGAAAAATATCAGTAATAACTAACAAATGAGTTGTTCAACGTTGTGCAATCCATCTCTGACGCGATATTTCCTTAATTATACCTACAAGTACAGTAATCATTAAATGTCTATAATTCTGATGTGTATTATAAAATTAGTCATATATTAGAAAAA
>FAPJ01005113.1:345-11427 GCA_001485985.1 Heliconius ethilla aerotome | reverse complement strand
CGCGTCCGGGCCCACTAGTATACCTATATTTTTTACAGCGGGGTAGGCAAAGGAAACCTAGTGTTAAGACACTCCTTTTGTCCCTTTTCGTCAGATTTTCGACATACTTTCTTTTGAATACCGGAGCGAGGAAGATCATAGTCAGATAATAAACTGAAAACAGTTTATTCTCCCAAGTGGGAATTGACATAACAACGGCCGTGATTACAGTTAGGTGATGAGCCACTGTACCACGACGTGTTCCTCTATATTCCATAAATATATAAAGAAATATTTAATTTTAATATAATTAGTATACGTCAATTGGGACTTGAACCTGTATACCACAATTTAAGCACATATCACGCAAAGCTTTTCTAATACAATAAACTGAACAGTTTATGAGCTATTAACACATAAACAAACAAACGCAAGCCTAGCGAAAGCTAAATATCACGCTGCTTTGTAAACACTTCTGTACGTTAGTGTAAACACTTCTATTAAACAAAATGAAGTGTTGTTAACTACATATGAGTATATCTGACAATTTACTACCCGTCGGAGGCAGTAGTGAGTTCGATTTGCACTTCAGAGTAGGTACAAATTATTTTTATTTAGTCGCTCTGGTAATAAAACATAGAACGGCGTTGAGATCTACCAGTCAACACGCAATGTCTCGAATTTTCTGTAAAAACTAGGAAATCGACTGTTAAATTAAAATTGGATTTCACCTGTCTTGCCTTCTACATGCCTTTAGCGCGAAGCTGAAAAACGTTCACAACGCCAGAACCAAAGAACAAATAAATAAACATAAAAAACCTGGGCTGGGCATATAAAATTTACTGATTAAACATTTTATTCTTCTCGTGTTGCCTGGAAGGTACTTTTTTGGGCGATCATTTCCGTTTTGACATAATATTTTCATAAAACTTTCAGAAAATTATGAAAGAATAAAACTATATCTACTACTAATCTTCTATAATACCACCTACCTTCTTGCTTTACAGTATGTATTCGATAACAGTTTTGTTAAGACATATATTTACTACATTAAAATTCTAAGTAATTTAGAGTGAAGTAAAACTTGAAACGCACTCAATGCCTCCAAAATCAACGTTGCCTCATCAACAGAGCGAGAAAATGAAAAATATTAAATATTTCATTCTCCATAGTGGAAATCGAACCTACAAATGTAAATTTAGAGCCGCACGCTTGTGCCTCTGCGTCACGACGGTCCCAAAAAATAGGCAGTAAAGTGAAATGTTCCACGAAATACTTAAAACGGGGTCAGTTCCATTCATTTCATTCATTTACTCAACACTATTTCAAGATTTTAGGTAAGCTAGTGCTGACGTTGATTGACACGGCGTTTACATTCTAAACTAAAATTTTAAACTTTATTTTAACTAAAATTTTACATTTTGTTCCTAGGTACATAATTTACCTAGATCATAATAATGTACCTAGATCATAATTTTAAAGTTCCATTTTTACCTCTTCAAGTACGGAACCCTAAAAATGACGTAAGTAATATTCTTTTCCTCGTCCTTTCCTGTCATTCCTACAATTTATTGACAGCATAATTACTGAAGTTTGAGATTCGTCTCAACCGTAAAAAAACAATCAAACTTTAAGTAACATCCATTAAAGAAACGCCAAGTTCCTTTGAAATTTCCAATTTTTTTTGTCATTTTATTTGGAGTAAAAATCGATAGTTAAGTGCTGAAATGTGTTTCGTTCAAATTTGTATATGACTTATACTTACAACTTTATTAGATACAGATTCTACTGGAGGTTGCTATATTAAAGAAAAAAATGAAGAGGCACAAATGCGTGATATGTAAACGCAATAGGTTGTGGGTTCGATAACCATTCGTGTAAATAATATGTTTAATATTTTTGTTTGCTCGCTCTGGTAATGCTTCAACAATGAATGAAAAACCTCTAAAATGAGAAGCATAAGCGTTTAATCAAAACAGCGTTTCTTAACACCAGATGCCCAGGTTCCCAAAGCCTACAATGCTATACTATGTCAACATCGGTTCAATATTTTAAGAGACCCGAAAACTCATCCATTTCTTGAGAAAGCTTGTGCAAGAAGAGCTTGCACCTACTGCTACTGAAATAAGAAAATGATACGCTTGAACTTTAAAATAATTTTCATGAACTATTCCCGGGACGTTACATATCTCCTTACTTTTTACGTATATTTTGCACAATATTAAATATAAATGAAACTAAGATAGCACTATCATAACCCAATTCAATAGTTGTATCGCATTCCGAAACCTAACAAAAGTAGTTCAAAATAAATGTATTTTTAGACTAAACTATTTGGACACTCTGTGGACGGAAGTTCTGAAAATAGTATAGGAATGAGTTCAAGCGATTGAGGCACCATTGTTTTAGATTCTCATACATATGTTTGTAAAAGTATGATAGTAATTTCAAAGATAACTATTTAAAACTAAAGATATATGAGAAATATGAGGCCGTTTAGGCGCAGAAGTTTATGTATGTGTAATGTGCGAGAGGAGGACGTTAGGTTCCCTTTTTCCACCCTGCTACACTTGGGATACAGCGTAAAACTAAAAAAAAACACCAGAAATCTAAACACTATATCAACATTTCGCTGGAGCTTTAAAGATTTATACGATGCATTCTACTATTTTGAAGCCAGCCAGTTGAATGCTATACAAAGCTTGAAAATACTACCGGCCCCATTGTTCACCCCTTTTCCTTTTTCATGGGCTTTGTTTATGGGAAATTAAGCTTAATTTCCCAAGCGATTAAAAAGTTATGACGAAACAATGTATGTTTGTACGTCTGTGTACGTTGTAGGGTACGGACCTACTGTCTTTCACGGTAACTGTGAAATATTGTGTAATATAATATTTTATGGAGACACACGTAAAATAGAGAGGTCTTAGATTTAGTTCTCGGTTGAGGTATTTAATAGTATCGTATATATATATATATATATATATACAAGGTAGGCTGCCCCATAAAGACATTTCCATCCTGCCTTGTACACAGCACTAAGCACAAGGTTGTGCTTAGTGAAGCTAAAAACAAAAACACTACTCTTAAGATAAGAAACACAATTAAACATAAAACAGTGTTCATATAAGTTTAGATTTAAGCGAAAGGAGCGAAAACAACACCCAACTAAGAGCTTTAATTAAATATACTTACAAATTTTCACTAAAAATATATAGGAAAAGCACGAAGTAAAGTATGTTATCTCCACACTAAGCTTTTTGCTTGTAAGCTCTCGTATAATCGCTTTTAATTCAAGACTCAAGAACAGCTGACGTAATCGAGAAATGTCCATTACATGCAGAAAACTTAGCCCGCTGATGCAAGAATCCACTAAAACACCATAAAACGGTACTTTAAAGCGCATTTCTAGTACACACTATGTAAATTTTACGAGGTCATAAGAAAATTTTGTATATAAACACTTGTTTTGTACGAAATTTTATGTATTTTCGTGTGGTTTTCGATTGCGTGGCGATGAGTTACACTATATAACGCGCGATATATTGAAAACTCGAGAAATTCGAGAACGGAGTGTCTTAACACTAACTTTGCGTGCCGTGCTATGCGGGACAAAGGTGAATATGCTATTTTTCAATTTGAGATGAGTATTGGTACCATCGGGCCTCAACAACATCGAGTAAGTAATGTCACAGCCCTATTCCCCAATAAGACGTGGGACCGCACAAGCCCAATTAGTTTTGCTTTCAATCCCTATTAGGTACTATCGGATTGCGGTTTCATTCGATTATGACGCTGAATGAATATGAAATCGATTCGTTACTCGATAAAGGCTAGATTGTCGAAAAGATGGTCATATTTGGCTATTAAATTTTGCCATTTGTTTTTTCAAACTGGATTCACGTTTTTTCCCGCAGAGTAGGGAAAAACTGGTGTTGAAATACTACGATGACCTGTTTTCACTCAATTATCCAAATTATTTCATCTTAATTATTTTGAAAATAATTATTTTGCCGAGTGCACAACAATCGTCTTTCATAGTTAGTTGTAACATTGCGTCAAAATGGTTTTTGTGTTGTCTGAAGTTAAAAAATCTAATGAAATCAGCTTCACGCTATGTCACTCATACAGCAGTTTAGGCAGAGGGAACATGGAATTAAGACACTGCGTTCCCCACTTACCGCCGAATTTTAGAGAGCTTGAGTGTTGTGTTACCATAGCGAGAAAAACCTAAAAAAAATATACCTGGTTTCTTGATAGACATTGTAAGTTAGGTAATTTATTTTTTTTAATTACCTTTAATGATTTCTTTTTCTCATCACATAATTTCTGTTATGGCGCCATCTATAAGAAACTATAGTAATTACGTTCAGTTGAAATACAAAACGTATACAAAATTAAAATTGATGAAGTTCTTTTCTATTATGATAGATGGCAATGTTATTAAATTTTACTGTAACACTAGGGACCCACTCGCGTCTTCACCTGCTTGAACTACACGATTGTTCATCTATTAAACTGAATTAATTTCGTGGTTTCTTTATTTTTGCAGTGCATTACTATCGTTATAAATGTAGAGAACAGGGAGAAATTTAAAAAAAAACATTTGAAACGTTATTGTTTAGATGATAAAATAGACCCAATAGATGGCGCTGCTTACTACGAAAGTAATAAAAACTTATTATGTTTCGTAATTTACGACAGTTACAAAGTTTTCGATATTAAAAAAGTGTTTTGATCACATTTTTATCGCTTTTTCGAATATTAAAGAAATATTTATTACTTCTCATGTTTCTTGTATCTGTATACCGTAATATATGAGAATATAAAAAAAAAGGCTGCTGGACATCAGTTGATTTTAAACGCAACGGTTGTTAGTTCGATTTCTAATCGGTACGAATTTCTTTTTTCGCTCTTGTAAAGAAAACAATGCACAGCGTTGAGTTCCGCCGCTCAACACGCAATAACTAGAAATTTATTGCAAAGGTAATTGGAGAACCTCTCCTTCCTTCGCTATGTATATGGGCAACAGCGTGAAGTTTTAATTAAATATATTGTTATCTTTTATTACAGAACAAAAGTCCAAAAAGTTTCCAGTACTAGTCTTCATACACGGAGATTCCTTTGAGTGGAGCTCCGGGAACCCTTACGATGGCAGAATCTTGGCGTCCTATGGAAATATAATGGTTATAACTGTCAACTTCAGATTGGGAATTTTAGGTGAGTTGTAGTGAGAGAAAAAAGAAAGAATAGAGTAGGGTAGAGTTAAAATATACCATATTTATTATATTAATAGTACCAACACATGTATTTAATTATTTGATTATACTATATCTTAACAATTTTTTAAATAGTACTTTTTATATATTAATTAAAATATTTTAACACTTAAAGTTATAAGACAAAATACATAAAATATGAATCTTCTTTGAGCAAACCTTGTTCAATATGCTGAACTAAAGCATCGCTTCAGGGCAAAAATGAACATTTTAAGTTTAAGTTAACGTTTTTCTGGTCTTCTATAAAAAATTATAATCTTATAATCTTTCCTTTGTTAATTTTTATCTTTGTGTATGACTCTTTTAAATTAATTAATTTGTGGCCACTGATGGTACGACGATATACGCGTTAGATTTAAGGTTCGATTTCCATTCGGCAGGTTGCATTATTTTCATCTCATTGCTTTGGTAATAATCTTATTAAAGCGCAACGTTGTGGCCCGATTCCCAATAGGCTAAGAGAATTCAGTGTCTAGGCACTACGTCCTTCACTTTCTGCAATCGTGACAATGTGTGCTTTATGGCCAATGTCACACTTTGCCAAAAAACTCGTATTTCTCGTATTTTATATTACATAAACTTCCAAAAATTTTCAGGTTTCATGAAACCCAGTATCACAGAGCATGTCTACGGAAACAATGGTCTGCTGGACCAGTTGGCTGCTCTGCAGTGGATAAAGGATAACATTGAGGATTTGAACGGCGATCCCACATCTGTCACATTGATGGGACACGGCACGGGGGCGGCGTGTGTCAACTATTTAATGCTGTCACCTATATCTAATGGTAAGAGGAGGAAGCAAGTTTGATTAGGAATTACGAAAAATATATGGAATTAATCATCCATGAAAGATATTCTCAAAAGATTGTCTTTAGCTTATCATACGTACAATGAACAACTAAGGCGCAATGAGACGACGTTAATCTATAAACGCGATAATAGGCAGGGGAACCCAGTGTAACCGCCACAACTAACCACCACACTATCGAGACATTGCGTTGACTATCACCGTCATCTTATGGTTATGATTTAGTGAGTGAAAATAGAACCCACAATCACTGTTTAAATCGGTCATACACGCAGCTACTTTACCTCAGGCTATCAGACGAGTATATCTAAGTAAAACAAAAACGAAACATCTCTTCAAAAACCGTAAAAAAGGCGAAAACATTTATATAATTCAAGAAATTTGTCTTTTCAAGTCTAAACTCAGCCATAAAAGAACGTTAATAGAGAACAAAAGGAGCCTCCCATTATCATCTCACGTTTTTTTTTGTTAGATTGTTACTTGATTTCCTCTAATTAAAACGGTAGTAGCTTTATAACAAATACTCTCAATCTTGTAGATTTCATCAATACTAAATAAAAAACTTCTAGCTTTTATTTTATTTTTTCGCTTATTGTAGAGACAAGCTTGTTGCAGACGAGAGTCGTAGCGCAGCGACACAAACGTGTGACTATAAACACGACAGTGTTTGTGGGTTCGATTCTCATTAAATGAAAATATTAAATAATTCTCAAGTAGGAACGGAACCCATAATTGCCTTTACAGTTGGAAGGTGTCTAAAACTGAAGGCCTCAATAATATATCCTTTAAAAATTATCTCCTCTCTTTGAGAACCACTGGTGTAATTTTTTAAATTTAATATTTTTTTTATTTCAAGAAAGCAGCTAACGAAAGTAAACAACGCGTTGACTAATGATGCTTCATTTACAAAAGATAAATTTGGTAGCGCATTTGACCCATTGAATTGAGTATAATTAATGTAGAAAACACTGTGCACGATGTTTTGTTCGTTTTCCATCGTTGTTTATAAAAATACTCTGGAAAATCCTAATTAAATGGTGTATGTGGGGTTGTCGTGGATCAGTAGTGGGTTCAATCCTCACACGGGGGCATGATAATATGTAATTTATTTTCATTTCTCCCCTGGTCTCCGAGGGACGCGAGTTTGATGATTGATTTGATTTTTCCAGCTTTCTAAATATATATCTTATTTAGAGAAATATATATAAAAAAAGCCATTAATATTTTTAAGGTTTATTTCACCGGGCAATCCTAATGTCCGGGTCAGCGCTTTCCGACGCCGCCATCACCAAGGACCCGACGCAGTACACCTTGCAAGTAGCGCAGAGCCTCGGCTGTAACTTGAACTCGAGGAACATGATGACTTGCTTACAGAATAAACCGTAAGTTAATAAAAAATAATTAATAATCTTTTTTAGCGTCACGCTGTATTCCGCACCTAGCAGGGTAGGTAGAGGGAATCTAGTGCTAAGACACTCTGTTCCACATTTTCCGCCTAATTCTGTAAGCATTGCGTGATAAGTGGGGGAAATAAACGCCGCGCTTTGTTTAGATTCCAGAGCGAACCTCACACAGTCATACTTTATGCCTCAGAGCTATTACTGGTCTCTTAATTAATCTTTGTTGCTGTTAGCAAAAATTCGTTCTCCACTTTTCATTGAATCTTAATTCGATGTTATAAAATCCCCATCGCGTGGGGATCTAACATAAAAATAAGTAACTTATATAATTTTTACAGACTTTCCGAAATAAAGAAAGTGCAAATATTATCGCGTGAATTCGAAACACCTCTCGGCCCGGTGGTTGCGGGGTCGTTCATACCGAACGAACCAGAGAAGACTATGGAATCCTTCCCAAATTTACTAAGCAAGTAAGATTTTTTTAATTTCGATTGTTTTAATATATATAAGGTTACTTCTTGTAGCATTTTCTATCCAAATTACATTAACCGTTGAAAGACAGAATCCAACGCCGTTTCTCTACTTTGTTTGACTATCATGACTTTGATTTCGGATCTGCAATGATTGTTTGCATTAAATATATATTTTTTTTAACGGTAGGCAGAGGAAACTTAGTATTACGACACTCCCGTGCCCCACTTTCTGCCAACTTCTATTGAGTGGCAGAATTCAACGCCGCGCTTTACCTCGACACCAGAGCGAAAAATGGAAATATAAATTATAATAAATATTTCATCTCCTCGAGTGCGGGTCGAACCAACAATCAGTCGTTTTACAGTCCACGCCACGACTGGCCTCTTATATATATATATATATATATTTTGTAATTTATATTTTCCAGATATCAGATACTAAGTGGCGTGACAGAATTAGAAAGCTATCACGATTTTGGAGTCATAGAGTTAGACCATGGCATTTTGGAAAACCAACGAGATGAATTTATAACTAAATTCGCTAAAGTTGTTTTCGAAGGAGCGGAAAAAATTGCATTAAAGGAGATTTTGAAACAGTAAGCATAAAATTTTAAAATTTTAAAGTATTACACTCATGCTGGGAGTAAAAAAAATAAACCATATAAAAATTTAAATGAAGTGGGACTCGAAACCGCACTTCTTGGAAACTGTCCAAGCGCTCTGATCACTAAGCCATAGGCTCTCATCTAGCTACGTCAAAATTCTTCTACACTTGTGACGACTTATTTATGTTATTAGTATCTCTGTAAGAAGAGACAACTTCCCAGAATTGAACTCTAATGTCAATGAAAATAACTGAAATCGGATTCAGTTATTTTCATTGACATTAGAGTTCAATTCTGACGACATTGAATTTACTTATAATCAGCGCACATTTTGTAACTGTAAACACTACTGGTTGTGGGTTCAATTCCCACTCGAGAAAATAAATTAATCATTGAAATATGTCCCAATCTTACGATATAGGCATTAGGTAACGGTAACGGTAGATTCATCTGTTAATCATTATTGATTGAAACTGGGCTTAATACAAGAGTGAAACGATTTATATCCAGATATTCTCCATCAAAACTCGATCCTCAACGTTGGAATGTTGAAACGAACCGTGAAGTAATATTGAATCTGTTCAGCGACGCCCGGACGCTGGCCCCGATGATAAGCTTCGCTAATTACCAATCTAAAGCCAACAGACAATCCTACTTCTATGTATTTGGTCATAACTCTGTTAGTACGGAATACGCTGCGGTGAGTTAATTATTCTATGATTATGTATTTGAGATTTATTTAATAAGTGCGTTAAAACAAGTAAAAAAACTAAAAAATCCTTTATTTCAATTATAAACTTATACAAAATATAAGTAACTTTATATAAAATATAAGTCACGGCCCGCATTCAGTTGAAATGACTCGCTACATTGAACTACAAAGGCATGTCCGCGTTTGTGATTCAAAGATTAAAATTTATCTCGACATTTTGAGATTCTGGGCTCGTTTGTGTCACTTTGCAATACAGCGCGGATGAAAGTTTTAGAGGGTTGAGATATTATTTAAATTAAAATTTTAATGATTGAGACAGTCGTGGCTAAGCTGACATAACTAACCTATACTAATAATTACAGCTAAACAAAAGCGTCCACGGCGAGGAAATGCCCTACGTACTTGGTATTCCATTAGGGGGGGCCAATTCCCACTTTCATTCGGAGTACACGCAACAGGAAAAGCTACTTAGCGAAGTCGTTATGCGACTCTGGACGAATTTTGTGAAGAATGGGTGCGTATTACAATCTGTTTTGAGATTATGTACTTATATGTTGTTCATATTTTGGTGCAACAATGACTTAATTTTACTTTTTAAAGTACCTATTAGAGGAGACGCAATCAAGCAAGTTAGTAAATAATCTTTCTACATTGATAAACCAAATGTGCAATTATTTCATTAAAACAAACGAATGAGTGATATTTTTTTTTCAGTTAGGTTTAATTAAGACACTTCCGTTCCCCACTTTTGCGAATAGAAGAAACGGGGACACCCCGTTTTCTCTAAGACAAGTGTCTTTTAACCCTAGGTCCCCATACTCTAATAAAATCGAGTATTTAAACTGACTGATGTGGCTCACATCTCATCATATGAATGTCACATTCATCAAAATCAAAGTGCGCATACCGTTATGACATTTTCATCTCTATAGAAAGATTTATTCGCTACTCGATTATAATAATAAAAAAATATCACTATTAATTACAAAGGCCATCTCGGCGCAAGGGCGAAAATTGTGAAACGGAGTGTCTCAACACGAAATTCCCTCTTTCTAAGATGCTATTTGCGGTACACAACGTGAAGATATATAAAAAAAATTGAAGTTTAATTTCATTAAGTTTCTTATAAAATATTTTGATATATCTTATTTATATTGCAGATCTCCAAACACTCAGAGCGTAAACGAATACTTTACTCTCGATAAGACGCAATGGAACCAATACAACGTGGAATGGCCGGAATATAATGTCGCCCATCAGCCTTATTTGAGAATAGGTAAGCATAAAATTATGATCCTTTACATAAAGAATGTAAAAGATATATAATCACTATTTTTTGAAATAGTGATATACTCGTATATGAAGAGAAGACGAAACCAACATCACACTTAAATTTACTTAAACTCACAACGATCGCGTTTACTGTTAGACGCTGTATCACTGCACCGCGATGGTCTCATCCTAACATTTTTAAATTTTAATTTAATATAAGAAAATATATATTCCAGATTTACCACCATCCATAAATAGCCTATACAGATCGAATTACACAAACTTTTGGATTGAGACTTTGCCTAACAAAATGAAGGGATTTGTTGTTGATCCATTATATCAATTCACACCCACACTGGCGCCTTCAACTTCAAAACCTAAATCTAGTAATAGGATGCCTGGTAAATAAAGTTAAAATTAATTATGTTTTTAGAAAACTTAAATTAAAAATAATAATAATACTTTTGATATAAGCTTATAATAAAAAAGAATCTTGACTTTCAACATTGACGTATCAAAATTAAATTAAAATAAATCAGGGTAGGCAGAGGGAA
>FAPJ01005104.1:1219-11230 GCA_001485985.1 Heliconius ethilla aerotome | reverse complement strand
ATCTCGTTGCTAGGTAATATATAACAGTTTTTGTTATTTTAGCCTAACGCTTATATCAGGGTAGACAGAGGGGGGAATCTAGTGTTAAGACACTCCGTTACCCAATTACAATAATTTTGAAGATTGGCAAGAAGCTGAAAAAAATATTTTGCTATTTATAAAATAGTAGTGCCTTCTGCTATTTACCTTTTTTACCATTAGCACAGTTGTCTTAATGACAACATTTACACAAACACAATAGGCAAAAAATCAGAACTAGCTATATATTTCCTTAATTTGTAATATTTCCCTAATGTATTTCACAAAAAACATGTAAAAGGAAAGAAATAATCAATTAAAATTTAAACTCGAACGATGTTTTATTTTTAGGGTGCAGTACAATAAAGACGGAAAAACCGAAGACCAACAATTTATTTTGAGTAGGATAATAGTTAGAAGGTTATTGACTGAACCGCGAATGAAATTACCAGAAGATTACGATTTCGAAGCTGGTAAACCTCAATCAAGTAAATCCAAATTTTCACCCGCCGATACGTCAAAGACTTCTAGTGATAAAAAGAAAACATCAATAGACACAAGCGATGTAAAAAGTGAAATATTAGTTGGTTACCAACAAATAAACGGTACTTATAGAATCGAAGGGACTACAGTACTAAAAGATAGGAAAAGTGGTACAGAGGTGAAGTCTTGCCACTTTGTTAGTCTAATCGCTATGTTGATGGCCACCATGCATCCTATAAGGACATGGGATAGCGTAATCGTAGACACTTGTATCGAAAAAGGACTAGAAATCCACGAGAAAGCGACAAATCTTAGTGTTTGTGAGAAAAGAGTTATAAAAAATCTCATATTAGATGGCAAATTTGTGAATGTTAATATCAAGAAGTTGATAGTCGTAAATGAGAATACTGAGAAACGCCTGGAACAGTACTTAAAGGCGGTTTTGCAAAGACTTCGATATGTCTTGGTTAGGTTCAGTTGTTGCAGTATGGTTATATGTCATACAGAGGGTTATTACCACTTGTTTGATCCATACGCACCACCTGCAGGTGAAGTGGAAACCATTAATATACCAGAAAAAAAGAAGAAAAGCTCCACTGAGTCATCAGTACAGTCACAAAAGAAACTTGGCGCAGTCGCCGGGTGGACTCTATATCGGTCTCTGGAATCTTTAGCAAACAGAATAAGGAAGGTTGTAACTGCACCAAACACACCAGAGTTTTACACTTTTGAACTGACATCTGTTAAAAAGGCGCCACGACATTTCGCGTTAAACTATAGATTGAGTCCACTCTTCAGACCTGACGAGAATCCTAATTTGCAATATATGAAACGAAGGAAAATACGTCCGATTGTTGATGAAAAAATGTACTGGCTGAATATAGAGACTGTGCCGTGGTCGAGAATGAACGTTGTCAACGATTTAGGATTAGAAAGAAAAACACCTAAGACGATGTGGAAAAATTGGGATATAGAGTTCCCGGGTGATTTATATTCTTTGTGGGGAACAATACATCCCTTAGATCATAAATTTAATGAACCGCATCGTGGGAAACAATATTTAGCGACCTGCGTCGTAGCGCTGGTAATGACTAAGGCTTGTAATCTCAACGCGTGGACGACTAGCTTTTTGGACGGCATTGTAGTAAGTGGTGATACCTATCACCAGAAATGTCATGAAAAAATTGCCAGTAGCCAAAATCATGAGATTTCCCTCGATGATTTAGATACAACTTTTGAATTGTATCCATACTCGTTCACTGTTAAATTTGATAAGGTTATATTTGGATTTGTTTACAACATTTATCCTGACAGATTTAATTTAAGTAAGGCTTTGGTGTACTTTTTTGAGAATAATTCGTTAGGAATATTGATGAGCCCAGCAAAGAATTTGGCTTTTGGTAAAGTAGGGGCGTCCTATATCATGTTTGATTGCCAAAGCCATGGATGTCCTATATTTAGCCCTGGCCAGGGAGCTTCTTATATTCTAAAATGTGAGAGCCTCAATCGACTTATATATTGTATAGCAGTTACTTTGAATATCAGACGACATGGACAGCAATTCCACTTATTTAGCATTGATGTAACTCTTACTGAAAATACTAAATAAAGAACACACTTTGTTATAGTTGTTTTTGTTTTTTGTGTAAAATTTAAATTTATTAGTAAGGTTTTACTTCGATAATAAGTAACTTCAGCGATATTATATTGCCCTCTGAATTAAAATATCGATATCGAAAATCTCTACCTAAAAAGCACCTACATTTATTTTACAATTTAAAGAATTTTGATACTTCCGGGGGTATGGATATAACGTTTTTTTAAATGAAACAAAGCTTTAATGTTTTTACAGAAACATGGAAAAGTTTGCTAAATTCTGACATACTTAACGAACTTTTCTGTAAAAACTACTTCTCACAGTTATTTCAATTCACCACAATCTTGGTGTGACGAGGCAAGTATTTTTTGTCTAACACATCCTTCATCTACAAATATTTCTTCACCATCGACATTCTTTTAAAAAAAATATTACTGATAAAAATCAAGAGCAGAAAATTAGCGAGAAAGTAATGCCTAGTGTTCCTCCCTCACAGAATGATAGAGTTAATAGGTTATAGAAAATTATTATGATGTCTAAATTTCTCATTACCATTCTGCTGTACAAGGGCACACGTTAGTTTTAAACAATTTCAAAACATGGAGTTCCCCGGGTCCCTCTGCCTAAGATTAGTAAACTAAAAACAGCTTTATCGATTTACGTACGTACCTCGAAAATGTTAGTTGCTACGATCACATAAGTACTTAAGTAATTTGCTTTTTTTTTGTAACTATCATGAGAGAAAAAATATACACACATTAGTAAGCGACAAATATTAATGATTGATAATTTTTAACGTGAGAAAATTATTTTATCAATTTTTTAACACTAAACACATACTTCCTGCTGACATTTATCAAAATATATTATGTTTCCCGCCATTTTGTTCAAAAACAGTGAATTGAAATGTGCAGAGGGAAGTTTAATGAAAATATCTGCATTACTTAAGCTGGTAAAAAGCTAAGTGGCAGGTACTACTTAGGATTACTTCACGAATTGCTAGAGATTTTGCTTTTAATTAATTTTATTATGTAACTATTTGAAGCTTACTTACGAAATAGCATGTACTGGTTCTTCTAACCTGCTTCCCTCCATTTATTAACCGATGTGGATAATGGATACATTTTAATGTAATGTAATTAAAAAATGATTACATAAATGTAATCATTTTATAATGAATTCCTTAATTATTATATCTTTCCCTTTTGCTTGCTTTACAGCAAGTAATAAGTAATAAAAAAGTAAAACTAAAAGAAAACAATGTATTTTTTGAATTATACAGCATAGAGCTGTAAAAAAATGTAAATAATACTTTATATGTACCACAATATTTTTGATATTTTTATATATAACAGAAACTTTTTATCTAAATACTTACTACTTTTACTTAAATTATTACTTTTGACTTAAAACTTTTTTGGCGAATGGTGAATCTTTGGTCTTTAATGTTAAAATCAGTTTGTCTCTTCTCATTCTCAAGCGCTGGCTGAAATAACAGGTATTTTCAATTACCAAACCCAAGATGATCCCTGACCAATAACTACTATAGACAGAAGGGAATGGAAAAGGTTGGAGGAGGCTGTTGCCAATTGGCAAACTCTAAGTGTAAAATCTAAGTGAAAGTTAGAATTTAAATGAGTTTTAGTATTTAATTTAAGTTAAGTAAAAAAAAAACAAGTTTGTAAATGGTGAATAAAGACTTATTATTATTTTATACAGGTATAATCACAATATATATTTACGATTTTGTAAATTATTATTTGTGCTGTTTTAAATGAATATCTGTCATATTTTATATTTAATAATGGTATTTGGTGTATACCAAATATTATTTATTTTTGTAGATTATCATTCATTGCAAATTGGTCAATCTAACCTATAAATTATGATAACATTATGTATTTGTTAAATATTATTTAAAAATGTTTTATTTCCAGAGCAATATTAATAAATGAAAGATGTTTTTTTTTATGATTTTATTATAACTGTAAAAACCTTAATATACATAATGTAATGCATTTTAAACGTAATCAATAGAACTACAGTGGGTCTCATTCTAGATCAGGTATGTTTTCGTCGTCAGAGTCACTCTCCAGGTCATCAAATGAAGGCTTATCACCCTTATCAGAGGCACCGCCACCCATCGACCGCAGCATTTCTTCAATATCATATTGATTACCAGTAGGACCTCCACCTTCTTCATCATCTTGTTCATCGTCTTCATCTTTCCATTTATTAAAATCTATTTTAAGGTAATGTGGTTTCTTTTTGTCTTTCGTTAATGAAGGCCAATACGGCGCGTCCTTTTTTTCTTTCCGGAGTACCATTTCTATGCAACGACCCTTATTAACAAAACCGCTAGTTTCGGGAACTACAGCGTCATATAATTGAATAGTTACCTCATGGACTTTATTTTCTGGTGCGCTGACGCCTTTGAAATATACGGAATTCTTTTCTATTTTAATAGACGGATCTTTGGATTCCACGCTAAATGTGAGCAAAATTTCTTCCTTGCGCTGTGCCCATAAAACTGCAGGCGGTACAGGAACTTCACCAGACATCTTTAAAAACGTGTAAATTATCTATCACAAAACTTTCAACCACGTGAAAAAATTGACCAAACGCAATCCGCCTCACAAATCACGATACAATTTGCGATGGTTAAAATTCGAAGCACTATTCGCCGACTCGCCGATTCATTTATGGAAAACTGAGTTGCCATATCATAAATCCGTAACAAAAAAAATAAAACTGGTACCGTACTACAGCATATTATCTGCTTAATTTTAAAAAATGATGAGCTTACCATTTTTTTTATTATAAAGGAAATATATTTCAAAGGATTTCTTCATAAATTTTGGAATTCATTCATTCAAGAATTCCTTTTTTGTTTTAAATTGTCAATGAAAAAATTGTATTGAAAATAGAAAATATTGAGGTTGTAAGAAGTAACTAACGCATGGTACTAAAGTAAAAAAAATATCTCAGCTATTTTAGAATTTTAAAAATTCAAGAAAGACTTATAAGAATGACCGCTTATCAAAATTTTTTTTTATAAAATTTGTTGAATTTGTTGCTGGCGTTCCGTTTCTGTTTAAAATGAATTTCTTCAAATCAAATAGTCGATATAATATTTTGGCAGATATACTGCAAAGGCTTAACTACAAGTGTACTATATATAAGTGTATGTAGTAAAAAAAATGAAATATATTTACAAAAAAATCTGGAAAAAAATAATAAAATTCTAAAAAGATATTCTGTTTTATTTTGTGATTTGTATACGCTCATTTCTAAAACTACTGGACTGTGGATCAAATTGATTTTTTGTATGGCTGGCTTTATATGGGGTATAATATAATTACCATCGAAGATCAGTACACCTGATACTACCGTAATTATAAAATTAAGAAATTGCACTCTAACTCTCAAACAAAAAATATTTAAACTCCTATGATGTTACTGTATTAGTGGGCATTTTCTTACCTTTAGTACCATATTAGTTATGTCTACCATATATACAGGTTAATTATTAATAATACATAGACTGTAATAATACATAGACAGGTGATAAACAGGTAATTTCCAACAAAACAAAATTATTTGGTGTTTTTCCACCGGCTTATTGATATTTTTGTACCTAAGAAAAAGAACAACAAAGCTCGGTGGTGGCCGCCACTCAATACGCCATATATCATAAATTGGACAAAAAAAAATAGGAACGGAGTATTCTATCACTAGGTTCCTTCTGCTTAAAAACTATAAAATGTACAAAATAAATACACATATACACAAGGCTTAAAATAAAGATAAACATTTTAACAACAGTTTTTATATAAATAAAACTACCATAAGTATATGTTTATTTGTTTATTGCACGAATCAAAGTCATCATTACAATATTGTGTTTAGTTAAAATTTAAAACGTTTTAAGAGACTATTTTGAACTTGTGATGTAAAATAAATATGATTAAAATTATTTTGTACTTATTGAAGTTATAATAATGGAACTTAAAATACTTAAACATTTTTTTAATTCAATGAGCGGAATTTAATATAGTTTAGATATAAGAATAAAATAATTAAATGCCATGGCGATAAATTTTAAACAAATAGACTAGACATTTAAGATTATATTAGAACAGTTCATTCAACTATTATTACCTTAATCGACTAATTATTCATATTCGTATTCCACAATGGATCCTTATTATTTTTGAAGAGTAAGTAAATATTTTAACCAGGGATGTTTTGTAGATCGTAACAAAAACTTTTGGACATCTGTAAAAACTATCCGTAACTGAATCCGATACAAAAGTGGAAACTTGGCTATACTGATGTTGACCTGGAATGGTCTTTACAGAGTCACCAGGCGGGGAGGGGCAAGAATACAATATAGAATAGCTGGCCTCTGAAGAAAAAGTACGAGCTTGATGGACGCTGGTGAAGTATTCTTCTTATCTCCGCAAATCTTCTTATATCCGTATCCGTATTTCGATCCGAAATGTTACATCCGCAACATCCCTTATTATACAGTAATAACGTTTAAAAGTACGCTATGTTAATATTCTACCACAACAAGAATATTGAAATCACAGTCGTAATTATTAGAAACATGCAACAGCATAGATTAACAAAAATGTAATACGTTTCTACTGCCTAACCTTGTCTACTATTATTATAAGGCTTAATATGAAGGACGTTACATATTTACTACTATATTCTTAAAAATTACACGATTATCATATATAAGCATGGACAAATTTTTAAATAAAAAACTTTTTACATAAATGCAATTATATTATTGTAAGTCAAATAGAGAAGTGGCATAATTAATATTTTTGGTAATTTATCATTATTTTATATAGATTAAAGACAAGACTACTTGCCGTTTTTTGAAAACGTCGACGTATCAGAGCATACATTAGTTTATTTAAAAAATCATCTCTTGAAATACGGTAATGATAGAAAGTTACTACTAAATCAAAGTTTTTTTTATAGAAGAATGTTGAATTTTTCAAGACATTTCAAATATTCTTTATAATTTACTTTTATTTGTAGCTGTAATTTATATAGAAGAAATACATATTTAGAAATATCACTGCATGGCATTTAAAAAAAGGACAATTAATCCTTTCATTAAACACTTAAAACATGATGATATATATCATCATTCAAAACATATATACATATGTGTAAATATTAAATATTGAAAAAGAAAATAATATTAATAAAATTTTTAAAAATTAAATGTCCATACTGTAAAAAATATATTTTGACTTATGCCACTTTTCTAATTAACGGACAATATCTTTATTTGATGATCACAGTAACAAATTTGTAGACGGTACACGATTATTAGGAAATCATACAGTGGATAATCCATTCTGCTCCACTTTAAGCTATTTTTGTATGAATAGTCAAGTATTTTTAAAAAATAATATTTATAAAATTTGAAAATCCATGTGTTATTTGGATGTGATTAAAATTCTATAAAAATATTATATTATTTTGATTTTAAAATATATTATGGAGAAATATTTAAAATTTTTATGTTACTACCAAGCATCCCTCATAGTTGTATATAGCATTACTAATAGTAATTCAATAGAATATCTAAGTCAAATGGATTTAAATCTTAACTGTTGTGCTAACAACATACAGTTCACGAAGACTAAGCTGAGCTTTGCCAAACCAAAGCAAACACACAAATGTGTTCATATATACAGTACGGTCAACAAGCCTGAAGTTAGCAGCAGACTTCTACGTAGATTCGATTTTAGGATTTTTCTTGCTTTTGAATATCTATCAGAGTGAACACTGCAAATAACTTTAGGAAAATTAAGGTCAGGACGGCCACAACTTGTTGACCGTAGTGTAGTGTAACACAAAAAAAAATCATTCACCATCTCTTGTGCTGACTGATAGCAGCGTCACATAATTCATTTTTAATATTTTATTTTTGTGTTCGATTTATTAAAAGTTAAAAACAAAACTAACTCTAACTACACAACGACAGTGAAAATAGAAGAATTGAAATTATTTTTTTTATTTATTCTTAAAATAAAAAAAAATGCAAAACTCAGCTTAAGCCTCGCGAACTGTAACTGATTGAAAATAAATACTAAATAAAACGATTTGGCTTTCACTTCATATTGCTTATATGACTTCAGGCTGGAATATGACCATTTCTTCAACCAACCTGTCGTTGGGTTGCCAACAACTTTGAGAGCACGTGAATACAAGAACTGATAAAAAGTGTAAATATGGTAGCTGCATATTATTAAGTGACAAACGTAAAGTTTCAGTGAATGCGGGTACTAGTTGTAACTCGCAAGTGAGTCTTGAACCGCAACGGACACAGATAGTTGGCTTGTATGGAGAATTAGATGCATTTTCGTTGGCTGGTAAAGGAGCCCCAAGGAGTGGAGGCTCGTCTCGAGTATATCTGAAAGAGAAACATATTTATGTATAATAATTTATTTCATTATATTTGGGACTCCGTCATGACACAGCAGCACAGTCCGATTCCCACCGCCGAGAATGAAATAAGTTTCATTACCTTACTCTGGTTATTTTGGTAACAAAACAAAAGTGCGGCGATGAGGTCCGCTGCTTAACAAGGATTGGGCGATGCTTGAAATTATTAATTATATTAAAGACAACCGTAGGATAATGTCTGATTGAAACTTATAAGCATAGCATTAATGCAATTTTAAAAATATATACTAAATATTATATGGATAATTTTTATTAAGGAATATATGTTTTTTGAATCCATTGTGTCACAGTGAATGTAAAGATGATGGTTCTGATTTAGTGGGTCGTTTATACTTTTTTTTTAATTTGACTGCTTTGATGCAAGTTCTGGCTCCCACTTACAAGAAATTGCACAACTTACAAATTTACATAGAATGTCTTGACAATAGGGTTCACTTCATCTAAAGAATGTGAAAACGTTATCTGACATATTGTATTAAATTACCTCAATATCTGCCCAGGATTGTTATGTAAACGAGTAAGAAAAGCATGGAATAGCTTATCACCGTGTAACGGTGCTGAATCTTCGTATGTTTCTTCTTCACTACCAACGCCTGCTACTTTATCTGCTATGCTACCCACTTCTATTTCTGGAAATTATAACTAAATTGTATATGTATAATAAAGTATAATAAAGGTGGAAGCGCTACTTTTACGGAAACAGCATATAGAGTAAAATATTCACACTCATACCTAAAGAAATTAATCAAGATACCTCAACAGTTTAGATGTAAGATTTTTTTTACATTTCACGATGTTTATCCTTGTATATCGTGTGACGCAGTTACGCATAGATATTAGATACCAATAACATAAACAGATACTACTACAAAAAGTTAAATATCTTTAACTTTTTGTGGTGCTGACAAAAACACTGTGTATATTTTTGTAAATAATATAAGTATAAGTAATATAATTATATTAATTTACTATATATTTACGTTTATAGCGTTTCCCATTTCCTCTATTTTTTCTTCTCCCTAAAAGTTGCCAAAAAGAGATCGCACTTTTACCGATAATGCTGCTGTTTACGTACAAAAGTAAAGTAAAAGCAGTAGTTTATGTAAATATTTTATTTGTATGTTATATTTCTTTTTTTATGTACAAATCTTAAAAATATTTTATTAACGTTTTCTTACCATTATCCTTTTTGTATTTATTTAGTAACTCTGTAATTTTATCGTCATTATTGGATGTTTTATTCCATTCTTCTTCAACATAAATATATTTAGATACAAATTGTAATGGACCACATAATAAACGACTTCGAATATCTGGAGGGAGCTCTGCTGTCTGAAAATTAAAAAGAAATAGAAAAAATCATAGAGGCCGTCGTGGCGTAGCGGCACAAGTGTATGACTGTAACGCGACGGTTG
>FAPJ01005103.1:0-11084 GCA_001485985.1 Heliconius ethilla aerotome | reverse complement strand
AGACATGGACCAAAAAAATGGGATTCGGAAAGCTATACCTTTCAAATAAAAAAAAATTATCAAAATCGGTTCACCCAGTTAAAAGTTATGAGGTAACAAACATAAAAAAAAAAAAAAAACAGTCGAATTGATAACCTCCTTTTCTTACAGAAGTCGGTTAATAAAAGGATTAAAGCTTTGAGACAAGTACCTGTGTAGTGTTAATTTGTATTAAGTAGATAAGGATAGTAATAAATCTTTATTGATACGCTATTGTGGCAGAGCGTTTCAAGAAACTAAAATGTAGAAACGGCTGGCAGGCAGGCTTATAACATTATATTTGATCAGTAAATTCGACTGCTGTAAGCCCGGGCTCGAGGCCAGCAGGACGTGGCCTTGTCGCAGACGATCTCTTCTCAAGCAGTCAGGTAGTGCTTGGGATTTCTTAGGGTTATATTACCCTCTTCCCTCCTCGAACGGAATTGTGTTAATAGAAACAGAGTTTCTTAACACTAGGTTTCCAGATTCCGTCTAGCTACCCTGCTATGTGCGGGATACTGCCTAAAGCTACAAAAAGTAGAGAACTAAGTGTCTTAACTTACATTCCGTCATGTATAACATAAGACATTCAGACCACACAGTCAATAACAATAAAATAAAAGTAAATTAATTAAAAATATTTTCAGTTTCTTGTTTCACTTATGATTTTATAGTCTAACATTAGTTCTGAAGTAATAAGCTGAGGAACACGAACACTACATACCTTTTATTATGAACATTCGTACAAATTGCCAATAAAATATTGACATTCTTGGTATAGAAATGTTGAGATAAATTGGCTTTTATAGTTCTAGATAGCGTGAAGTTCATGGTGGTGGTTACTAAGGTTTTGTACTTCAGGGGTTATAGATTACTGTTACTACACTATATGTATATGAAGTTTAAAAAAGATATCGTGGCCCTATTGTATATTCTTTTAGTTTTGTTATAATGGTTAATTTTTCATAACGAAAATTCACATTAATTTACATTACAGCACAAAATTAATTATCCCTTTATCGCTGTTTGGACAAATGTAAAAGATGTCATTAATAAATTGTTATAAATATTTATTTACAGTCTTATCAACTATAGAGTAGGTTCTTAGATGTCAACTATCCCAGATTTATATAAAAAAAAATATCAGCAAAAGGAATGAAACAAAAAAAACTTCTCGATAGTGCCTATCGTCAACTATACAATAGTAAAACATTAACTAAAGTATACGTGACTTATGACTCGAACGATACCACATCAACTTTATCTTGTAACGTCACACTGTATCTTTTTAATTAGAGAAGTTTTTATAGGAACCAGTTCTTGAGACAGAAAAAGAATTCTAAACTGGTATGCTATTGATCTAAGGATGGTGAAGTATGGCTCAAATTGTTAGAGTGGCGATATTACTACCTTTGTTTATTGCTAATATATTCGTAATTAGAAAGAAATGCTGACATTAATTAAACAAGAAGTTAAAATATTTTCAGCATTTTTATGAGAACTTTAAATTAAATTTAAATTAATTATTTTTATACTTTGGCTATTTATATATTAATTTGCATCTGCATAATTCATATGAAATTATTTCATTACTGAGCTAGTAGCTGACAAATTTTGTCATGTAGACGGGCTAGGTAGTGAGCATTTTTTGGAAATTCTTACGAAAACAGGACAGAATGGAATTTTTCGTTTTACTTCCACGCAGACAAAATTGTAGGCGATAACAAGTTAGTTATACGTATATAATAAGCGTATGATAAAAAAATAGATAAAAGTAAATACAAAATATATTTCCTAATTTCATGTTTATCTTAAAACATAATAATATGTTTCTTTTCTTAATATATTTCCACATGAAAGACATTTTATTAAATCGCCATCTCTTATAACTTACTATATCCATCAATAATTCAATATAATACATCATTATGACACAAGGCTTGCCTTTTTCAAGAATAAAATGATGTGAAATATTTTCATTTACTATTCATTCATAGTTTGCACTTGCACGTATCTTTCATAGATTTGTATCTACGACCACAGGGCTGACTTCAAACGACTGACTTATATCGAACTATTTGATGTAAAAGGAAACTGTTTACATTAGTAGGTATTACAGGTAATTTAAAGTATTTATTATATAGAAAAATATGTATCTAAATATTTTCGAATTCTAAAAGAAAACTAAAATTATAGGTATTTTTGAATAATGATAATACTTATACTATTATCATAATCCAGAGACCAGTCATGGTGCAGGGCATAAGCTTGCGACTCTAAATGTGACAGGTGAAATTCCGCCGCTTAACACTCCGTGTTATTCCATGCGGGATATAACGTGAAGCTAAAAAAATGTATCATTTCTACAGCGAAATAATGCTATTTATGTGTGATATCACAATTCTTATTCTTGTTTATTCATAAAAAACAATGTTTAACAGAATTGTATCAGAAAATGATTTTTTTTTAACATGGACTCCTCTCTCCTCCTCCATGCCTTGATTTGAACGCATGATTGACAAACTACTACCATCTAAGATTAGCACTAAGCCCTCAACACATAAATAGCAGCAATAAATCAAACAGAAATATAAATATATTAATTAAAAACATAATTTACGCATCGACATATTCAATAATCTCCTAACATAATGTATCGAATGTGAAAAATTAGATTTTCCATGGAGGCCCAATAAATAATTAATTAGGCATTTTAACTTTACCTTTGGGCGATCACGAATTAACATCAACTTAAATAATATAACGCGCCTACGGATGTTCTATAATTTTAAATAAATATTCAAAATGTATTGAGAAATCTTAGAAACTAGATTTTACACGCGGCGTCGGCCCGCGTGGTCTTATGAAAATAACAAAGAGTTATGAAGACATGACGTCTTCTAAGTGCCTGGGGTAACTCTAAACAGGTAGGTACATAGAAAAGATTACTTTGTTATAATATATTAGCCTACTTCGGTTAATGAGCTATACAAAATTAACATTTTTTCGTTTATAAACAGAGCCTTATGTAACACAAGTGTTCGTATTTTTTTAGCTGAACCCAGAATTTCGCATGTAAGGAAGAAGGAACCTCCTCTTAAAACTATAATAAATTTTCAAGACATTGCGTGCTCAGTTACTGATCCCAAATCAGGGAAAAGATAACAATTCAGTCCCCTAAATAGAAATCGTACCCACAACCGTCGCGATTACGGTGAGACATTGTGGTACTACGCCACGACGGTAATAAATCGTTTCTCCTTATTTTCTCCACCAAATGCAAAATAAAAAAAGAATTAGACTTAGGTCGCTTTTCAGGGTCGACAGAAACTATTTACTTCCAATTAAAAGTGAATAAATTGGCACCTCCCACCTGAATATCAATAACACGGACGCAAGAATCAATTTGTGCATATAATAATAATCTAGGCAAAGGCTAAATAAGAAACAGAAATACCTTTAGGCAGAAACTACAGTTTTTATGAAATTATAGAACGTGTGAAATTACCACAACTAAGTACCTACCTAACTACAGACAAACTACTTAGTGTATTTTTTTAGGTTAACGCTCTATCCTGCATAAAGTAATGCAGGAAGAGGGACCCTGTTTTTATTTGTTGGTTTACTCTATATCCCGCACATGGCAATGTAGGTAGAGAAAATCTTTTTGCTTTACCTTGTTATCAGAGCGAAGAAATGAAAATAAGAAATAAGTCATTTCCCCACATGCGAATCGAAACTACAACAGTCGCGTTTACAGTCACTAAAAAAACTTCGGCGTTGAATAACGCTATAGAACTAGCAATATCTTTTACAGAAAAAGACTCTAAGTAGTTTCTCTATAAATGTTCTTTGGCAATAATAATTTATGAGTAAAGCAATTGGTTTAGTTATTACTCATCTAATAGCATACGTTCCCGCGACTTTACGCTTTATCTCACGCTCCCTTATATTGGTTTACAATTTGCCTTACATTATTAAAATATAACTTTAATGTGGCGCAGTTAAGAAGTGTTGGTCCACACGGTGGCTTTGGGTTCAATCCACTTGGAACAATGAATAAAAAACAAATCGCCTTGGCCTTGGTTAATATATTTCTTTACAGAGATGGTAACAACATGAATAAATTATAATGGTGGTCAGAGCATTTGGACTGTTTCTAATAGGGGTGGGTTGAAATCCCTTAATTTTGTTACATTATGTTTTCTTAAAAAAGTATTCATATCTATATCTTTTCAATGTGTAGATTAACGATGGCTCTTAATTTTCTATTTTACACTTTAAAGTCCACGCAAATAAAGTTGCGGGCAACGATTAGTGCGATATAAACCTAATTAAGATAAAGAAAATTTCCAAATTATTGCAATGCATTATATTTCTAAGCAAGTTAAGCATAAAAGATCATAATATAATAAATTATTGTTACTGTCACACCAAAAAAATACAGAAGTTATCCAAAATCCAAAATTCAGAAGCTATCCAAGATTCTTAAACAAATTTTACCACTATATATTTATGTATTCAAATAAAATTGAACCCGCTATCAGCGTCATAAAACACATCGATCGAAATTAGTCCTGCCTGTATTTATCTTGCAATTTATATATATTATTCTCACCTTAGCTGTTAGTGTAATAACTCTGGGAGATAACATAAGTGTGGCTTCATTGACACGTTTGGATCGTTATATCGTTTACTGTAACGAAAGCCATAAGGCTCACTGGTTAGAAAAGTGATTTGAAAAAAATAAAACACACTTCTAACAGCTTTTTGAAGAGGGAAACTAGTGTCTCGTTCCCTATTTTCCACCCTATTCCCACCCTAGTATCTAGGAGATACTACATATTGAGTTCCAGAACCCAGTGAGGCGCTTTGTCTTGTATCCATATGTAAAAAACTACTGCTTTTGTTTAGATTATTAAACTTTAGCTGTCAATCAGGCATAGAGAACTTTGTGTTAAGACACTCCGTTTTACACATATGCCTAGCGTTCTGAGGGGCGCCAGTCAATTTCGACCCTCTTTGGTTTTTTACAGGAGCGAAGAAATGAAAATAGTTCGTTTCTCCGAGTACCCACTGTCAGTTCCAACTTACGAAATCGAAGTGAACCTACAACATTTATATAATGAAATAGTAATCATGTTGTCCATATAAAAATTTTCATGACGCAAGTCGTTTTGTTAAGAGAAAGAAAAAAAAAACAGTTAGACTAATGTTAAAATAAATAACGCAATAAATGTTTTTTTCTGTTTATTATATTTACATAATATTCATATTAATATTGATATACAATAGACGCTAAGATCTAGTAAGTGGCTAACGATGGTTGTGAGTTCTTGTTTAATTCTTGTTAAATTTTGTTAGCTTTACACTGTATCCCACACATAGTAGAGAAGGCATAGATATCCTGGGAACGTAATGTTATGACACTCCGTTCTCATCAGGACATCTTTGTTGCCCACTTTCCGCTGAATGCTCGAGCCATTGCGTGCTAAGTAGAACTTAACACTGCGTTTTACCTCGATAAATATTTAATTCCTCCGAGTGTTAATCAAACCTACAACCGTCGCTTTTACAGTGTCACGCTCTTGTGACATAGGAAAAACAATTTCTTTAATCTTTATTCAGATTTAGTGGCGTTAGGCTCCGTCCATTTCTAGATACCTTACGAAACCTCTACCATACAAAATACCACAGCAGAAGTTAACTAGAAATGAGCAAAGCAATGGATAATTTAATACAACGTAACGGACAATTTTATCAACGCTGTCCCGCCGCGCTGACGGCCTAAAAAGTGTTTTCTATTAAGATACTTCGTTCCCATTAAGACACTTTCGTTTCCCTTTTTTCTACCGAAAATTGGAAGCATTGCGTATTCAGCAGCGGAACTTAACGCCGCGATTTACCTCGTTACCAGAGCGAGGAACTGAAAATATTAAATGTTTCATATCCTCGAACGGAAATCGAACCCGCTTGCCCACGACTGGCCTCGAAAAAGCCTTAGCCTAGGCGAAACATAGAACCATTCATCCACAACTACTGAACTATTCGTGCCGTAAAGCATAATGGGAACGAGCCCCTTGTAACACGAACATATGGACAAAGCGATAAATTGTAATTTGATATTAATATAAATAAGCGTCGCGTCGTGTAGAGTACGTGACGACATGCGCCCGGTTTTAATCATATTAATATGTTATGTTGAACTTTTAATTATTACTTACATATGTTTGTGGAAGGATCTATGGGTTGATTTGAGTATTCTTTTTATTTTATACATTTTTTAGACAAAGGGAACTTAGGAACTTAGTGTTATGACACTCTGTTCCAAATTAAGACGCTTCTGTGGTCCGCTTTTCTCCACATTCTAGAGCCATTGCTAAAACCAGAGTGAGTAAATGAAAATATTAAATTTAAAAAAAAACATAAAACACACTTTTTTATACCAAGTGATGTAAGTGGTATAGAAAGTGCTCGGAGCTATATATCGTATGAGCCTAAATTCAAATCATTTACAAGCAACCCCCGAAGAGTTTTCATATTCAGATACTAGCTCCATCATCACACCAGCTCATGGATACCATAATATTGTATTGTCACCTAAGCTGCGTATAACTACTAAGTTTCATGAGGATACTATTATTTAGATACTATAAGCGGTTCATATTCAGATTCTTAGATTTTATTACACAATTACAGTTCGACCAAATAAAAGGGTGTAAAAACTTATTGTTTCACTACAAGAAAAGTAAAAACATCAGCTTCACGGGTAGGTAAGGGGAACCTAGTTGTAAGACACTCCGTTAACCACTTTCAACCGTACTCAGGAGGCATTGCGTGTTGAGTGGCGGTACTCATGCGCTTGCCTTAAATAAAATATAAATTTGAATAAATATTCAAATTGCTCGAGTGGGGATTGAAACCACAACCACTGGCGTTTACAGTCACACTTTGTGCCGCTGCGCCATGACTGGCCTTTGGTTCACTACAAAATAACACAATTACATCTTCATCACAAAATACAAGTAAAGTGTAAAACTTAAGTGGAAAAAACTTACACCGCAATAATTTGCATACATTGTTGGAGTTTTTTTTAATAATTTCAACTCAATAAAGTGTAAAAATTCATACTTTCTGTCCATAATCAATAATTAAGTTTCGTATCGCACATCGATAAGAGCATATAAAGGAAATCGACAATCTTCAACTAAAATGTTGCTAACTTGATAAATAATTCATTCATAATTACTTGTTATTAAGGAAACGAGTGTATCAACACTTTCGTGTAGTGGAAATGACATAAGCCGCGTCAAACAGAAGGAAAATTAAGAATTGTGGGTTCGATTTCTATTCGTCAGAATGAATTATTTTCATTTCTTCGTCCTGGTAAAAAAGACAAAACGCAGCATTGAATTCCATCACCCAATACGCAATATCTCTATAATTGGGCGAAAATAGGGAACGGAAGGGTCTTAACGATGGTGGGTCTTTTCCCCAGATGGGAGTCAAACCCACAACCGTCACCTTCGCAGTCACCCTCTTGTGTATACTACGCCAACCTGGCCTCAAAGTATTTACCACTTTTAAAAATTAAGTTAGTCTGTGACCCATCACTAAAAATGGCGTTTTAATCAAAATATTTTATGTGGTGCCTTATCAAGATAATTATAGGCAAATTGACGAAGATGCGATGTAAACAAGATGTACAATACATACTACTGTTCCATCGCGGGTTTGCCTGAGAGAGCTATTAGAAAAAAAATATAAAAATATTCCCTGCTTTTCATCTTCTTGGTTTTCATCATATTTTGTGTAAGTAGCTAAAGTCAGTCGTGTAAGCTTACTATTGTAGACGCGACAGGTTGTAGGTTCGATTTCCTAACCTAACTTAAACCACAACCGATGTATCAACAATCACACTCTTGTGCTACTGCGCCACCGTTCTCCGTTCTCCACGAACTGTTAAAAGAGCGATGAAATTAAGATAGCTCATTAGATAAATCAAACCCAAAACCGTCCGTGTACAGTCAAACGATATGCTACTCCACAGCACGATCCCTTAATTACTAAAACATTATACTTTTATTACTGAAATTAAAATTTATTTAGAATCTTTAAAAGAGGATAAAAAATGTAAATTACAAAAATGAATAAATAGAAATTCATCTACGGTGTAAACCGTTCCAAACTGCATTGTATATAATAACATAACCCTTAAAATTCTTGTTAAAAGTGCTAAAATTCGTAAAATATGTCGAATTTCATACTTATTACAATAATAAATGAAAAAAGATAATCACGTTTTCAATGTTAATGAGTAAATAAATTATTATTTCTTAATTAAATTGCTCGCCGTAATGGCGGTTATATGATTTTTTTAAAAGGGTATTCTTCACAATTTTGAATTATTTAAGACTATATATGGGAATGCGGAACAATAAAAACCTGTCAAAAGCGAGTTAGACCCTCTCCCCGAGGGTTTCGTACCCATTTCATAATTGCAGCTCAACGGGAAGTACCCTATATTGTAAGTTTTGAATTTCATACAAAATGCGGTTAAAACGATTCATTTTTTCAAGTAAGATATTATTATGAGCTCAATTTTCTACATTCCAAGGGAGAGGGGGGAGAATTGAACCTTATATCTACAATATACAAAATATAACAACTTTCAATCGTACATGGTGTATGCATGTACCTACATGTACACACATTAAAAGATGGCACCATATCATTTCTCCACTCTCATTAAATCAATTTAAAACGTGAATTTCACGTTCGCACGAAATTGTTGAGCGAAATAATAAATTACGAAAATACAACACTTAATTGAAAACTTGGTTATCGTGATTTTTTGTATAATTTTCGTAGAAAACTTTTTCCTATAGGGTTGCCAGTTCCCGTTGAATATATTTTGGACCAGGGTAGGCAGAGACAACGTAGTGTTAGGGACATTATCCTCCACTTTAAGCAATTGAAATTTAATTTATTTTTAGTGCCTACCTTGCTATACGTCGGATACAGCATTTTTTTGTTCTTTTTTATTCAATGTGTAGTCACACCCACATAACTAGAAAATACAGTATATATCTTAGATGTAAGTATAATAATAATTCCTTTTCCTTACTTTACTAAAAGAGATAAGATAAGTAATAATTATAATTTTTGCCTAACCTAACCTAACTACCCTTAAAGTGTATCCTTTCCAATAAACAAAGAATCATCAAAATCATTTAATATCAGCGTGATATCGAGTTATTAGTCCATTTGTCATGCATATTCTTAACTTATATATCACTTATGTGATTATTTCATGGATAACATTATCAGAAATGGACCGAATTAAAATGGGACTACACCGGAAGCATCAGCATGCAAAAAAATCTTTTATTTTATTAGATATCAGTCAAAAGTCAAAAGTTCTGAGGTAACAAACATTAAAAAAAATGTTGAATTGATAACCTACTTCTTACGGAAGTTAGTTAAAAATTAAAATACAAACATTGCATTACACGAACAACCCTACACGATCTAAGTAATGGGTAGTCAATACCCACTTCCATAATTCAGTGTAAACAAGAAAATTGATTCTAAAGAGCAATTTGTGTACGTTTCATGGCTTCACGGAAACATTTACCAAATATCCCGATATAAATACAGTCGTGGCGTAATAAAACAGAATAATGCTTGAAAAAAATAAGTAGTGTCGAACAAGACATAATTATTGATGAGATTCGATCGAAATTCGTATGAAATTTGCGTTCCAGATCAAAATACAAGGCATGTTATAGTCCGTAGTTGTAATGGGCGTTTAACTGTGGACGCGATGGTTGTAGATTCATTTCCATCGCTTTGTAAAAATAATTGATTTAAATGACAAAACTCTGACCTGAAGTAACTCTGACCGCAGGTAGAGTGGGTTATATCGAAACTATTAATATAATTTAATATAGTCTATAATAGCCTTCCTCGATAAATGGACTATTTTTTTTATATGATATAGTAGTTCCTATTAGTTACATACTGTGAATTAGGTATACAAATTCTTAAGTTTTATGATATTAATTATAAACAAAAAATAAACTAATTTCGCACATTAAAATCTTTAACATAAACAAGTAAGTATTCACGTCCGTGATTAGTCTTACCTTCTCTTCTGCAAGTGTTTCCATGTAGAAATTCTAAATGTGAAATTTCCAAGAAAAACTGAAATTTCGAATCTATAATTATACTGGAGAAGGCTCTTGATTCGATCATATACAATATATGTACATATTATGGACAGCTCCCCAGACCTCATTTCATTATATCTAAAATAGTATTTATTAACTTGAAGTTACTATAATGGATTATTGTCATTTAAATAGCTCAATAATTTTGCTGGATGAGAAATCTTATATAAATTGCAATTTAATGATATTATTGTTTCAATTATAAATGGCCGGTGACGTCGTAAGTTCAGAAATTATTGAACTCTCACGTGATTTGTGATCCATTCAAATACGGATCTTTCTAAATTGGTCCGTTGCTTGAATATTTATTTCTGTATTATGCCATGATGAGTTCAATTATATTATTTGGAGCAGAATTATTTATATTTAATTTGACAGACTATGGTTATGGGTTTGATCGATTAAGCGAATTAAAACGAAATTTTCCTAGTTCTGGTTAGATGACATAGCGGAACGTTGAGTTCCATCAACAAGGAAAGTCTCGAAAATTCATTGGAATTAGAGGCTGTGGTGGAATTTTTCAATTCTTAATTCCCTTTGCCATCTATATGGGGAAAATATGAGAATATCCAAAAAAACTTAAAGGTTTATTAAAACCAATCCCATATTGACATTTACAAACTGAAAACAAAAGTTCTGGTTTTATAACAAATAAATTACGACGGTACCGGACGTAAAGCACATGTTAAATGTTATATAAATATTAATAGTATTACCAATACGCTATTGAACTGTTTTGTAAAGCTGTAGACACTTGTTGTTATTATAAGATTGGAATTATATATATACTAGCGACCCCCTTGCGGCTTTGCCCGCTTTTACTACTGGATTATT
>FAPJ01005090.1:0-24798 GCA_001485985.1 Heliconius ethilla aerotome | reverse complement strand
GATTTAGCATCAATCCCTCCAGCCATACTTCCAAATCAGAAAACTATGACGAAGAGAAAAAATCACGTCTTTTTTTCTATTATTCTTAGAAAATAACGAATTTGTTTTATAGGAGATTTTTTATATCAGAATTCGAGGTTTTCAATATGGAATAAATAACAGAACAGTATTGTTGTTTCACAAGAATTCTATCGAGCCTGAAGAATAGCGATACATTTGAAATATGAATAAAATGTTGAGTGGAATCTGACAATAATTGGATTAATTAGTACATGGAGCGCATTCTAACAATTGTTAGCATTTGTAGAGCACGAGGCATTCAAAGTTGTTACGAAAAAATATACTATGAAATACGTTATATGTATGTGTTTGTAACGGGAAAAAAATTAAACAATACATACTACGGGAAAAAATAAATAAAAATATAAAATTAGTTTTTTATATTGTTGTATTTAAAAAATTATAAATATTATTCTCATTTGAAGAATAATTCAAATGAGAATTTAAGAAGAGAATATTATTGAGTCTTTGAGATGTATTTTGTATAGAAAATATAAAGTATAAGTATTAATAGACCAAGCTCTTTAAAACTAAGTCAATTTAATTCCTAAGCCGAGTAGAGTATACAATTACCACAATGGCCCGACACATCAATAGTAACATGACAGACACGTGTCACTTCCAACGTTTAAAACACAACTGAAATGGCTTTTGAAAATAATACTGTACGTTACTGTATATTTACTAATGTTTACAGTAACTGGTTCGATTCTGTGTCAGGTCAAATATGTATGTCTATATTAATGAACAGCTGCACGCGATAATGATGTGTAATTTTTAAAAAGTCAAGAATTAATTTTCTTAATTCCACGCTCTGTCTGCACATATGTCACTTAAAAGGTGCTCGAAATAAAAAAAGTACACGTATTTTAAAAATAAATATTCTATATATCTGATAAGACAATTTTTGCCCCTAAACAACTCTTTACAAATAAAGATTTTTTTTACGAATTTGAGGTTAATGCTCTTAGCCCTGCTTTTTAGAGCTACATCGGTTGCGTAAACAGCACAATGTGACTGCTTGAGACCTAGGCTTGCGGCCGTCGATAGGACTGGGTATAATTACATATACCTGTGGAAAAACAGATTGTCTTTGATAAAAAGGTTTTCTCTGTCTACCATCCTATGTACACAATAAAAAATAAAAATCTATAAATTGTTTGAAAACGACGTCAATACATTTGCAAATTTTCCATAGCACGAAACGTTCTCTTAAATGGAACTAAAACTACAAATATTAATCTGTTATGGCAGGTGTGTGGCACCCTACAATAGGCTAGTCTTTTCAAAGATTACACTTCTATCTTATTTCAATATGTCTGACCTACTTACTTAGCACGTTATGAGAACCGCATTCATTTCCTAATGGCATACTGATTACAGGATCCATAAAATATTATTATTATTATATATTATTTGAATATGTACATATATATAAGAAAGGATTTATTATTCTTTTCCAATTTATGGAAAAAAATATTGTTCGATTTTTTGGGCAAGTAGTCAAAGTGCGCGCGCAATCTAACTTTAAAGTGAATAGTGAGAAGCTGAGTGATTTATCACTAAGTCAAGATGATACGATAAATGGATATATTATATGATATATATGATATTATATGATATATTATTTATTTTCGCAAAATCTCAAATTTGGAGAAGAAATGGAGAACGGAGTGCCATTAAGTTTTTCCAGCCTACCCTGCTAAATGCAAGATAAAAGGAGAAGCTGATACATTGTATAAATAAACACCTATTCAGGCGTAGGTACTTTTTCCAAGAGTCTATATCGATGTGCAACACCCGCAGAATCATCAATCAACCACTTATCATACTTCCTCTAAGCAATCTCAAGATGTAGTGTTTTTATACAGCTGGTCATTGACTTTGTTTACATCCCTATATATTATAACTAACTTATATTTAATTAATATTAACGCAACAAAATTATTATTTTAATTGTTCATAATTATTTTTTTCATAATCGTGTCCTTATTGGAAAATGTATCACTTAATATGGTCGTTAAAGGTTAACATAAAACTCTTTTTGACCAGTATAAAGAAGCTAGAGTTTTTTTCACTATATGCAAAACCCTCAAAATACAAAAGATATTTTTAAAAGGTTACTTAACATAAATTACTATGAATAGAATTGGTTACAATATAAAACATGGCGGCGTTAAATGCTGCCACTCAATACGCATTTCAAAATCAATACGCCCTGGAAAACTAGGGGGAAAGCGGGAAACGGAGGATCTCAACACAAGGTTCCTTTTGCTTACCTTGCTAAATGCGGGATACTGCAGGAAGCTAAAAAAATAACAGTAAATATTAAACTCTGTCTCTGTCTTTCTGTTATTACTGAAAACCAATAAATTAACAAACTTAATTATCCTGCAAGCAAATTATAAATTATACTGGTAACCTAATTATTAATTATATTTAATTTAGGTCACACCACAAGGACTTAACTCTCATATTTCAATGAGATGAAATGTATGAAGTTCATAATTTCGAACAAAGAGTACCTCAATCCCATACATTCTGATGAAGCCGCCATCACTCCACGTTGCATCAATTGCGATCGCGGTGCTTGAAACTTGCTAATTGATTGACAAGTACGCTTTATTGATATCAACCGGTTGGTTATTGTGATTTTTTGTAGAGGTTTCATAATTGTTTACTTTTTGTATGCCTTGTTTATATAATGACGCCGTTGTGACGCATTAACTGTATGTCGAATTGAAAGCGATGGTTGTGGATTCAAATTTCACTTGGAAATATGATCTTAGAATATCAGAACACGGAGAGAAAATCTAGAGACAAAACATAAGATTTTTATGATGAAATGAAAACTATTTTATCTCCATTGACGGGCATCATCAGGTCATTGCTGTCCCACTGCGCCACTATTACCTGTATTTGAATTGAATTAGCTTCATTAATGTAGTTATATAAACCGTGGAACTAAACCCTCCATCTAATACTCAATGTGTTCAAAAACGCTTAGGAAAGAAGAAACTTCACTCACTAGCAATTGCGTTCTTTGTAGCAACTCTTTAATAGAGTGGAGAGCTCTTAACACCACAACGCCATCACAAAGTGTAAATCATAATTAAAAATATATAAAACTTTAAGATTACAACGTTGAAAATGCAACAAAACATAGAAATGCACTTGCAATCTAGAAAATCTGAACCTAGAAACCCAGAACGAAAATTGATAGTTATTAATTATTACCTAGAAAAGATTATACGTAAGAGAAAGTTATACGAATATTTAGATATATATAAAAATCTAAAAATTATTACAGTAATGTGCAAGACCGTCCTTGCGCAGTGGTTTGGCAGAAATCGTAAACGCAACCGTTATAAGTTCGATCCAACCGTGGTAGAATTCATTCATACATTCATTTAATAAGCAGTCTCTTAAGTGACGGAGAAACGGAATATCCTTATACTATATAGGTTCCAGTCTCTCCCTGCAATATTATGTACATTCAAATAACAAAATGAAGTTTATAAATTATAAAGCTTATAAATTAACATTTTAATAATAGTCATTGGACAGATATGGTTATAAGTATACATATATCTTAAAGAACTTCATTAAATTAAATCAATAATGCAAATAACAAATTTAAAGCTTACTCTTCATTTCGAAAGACCTTTAAATTAAGGCTTATATGCCTCACCTCTTTCTTAATAGTACGTGTTCATTAAATTATAATACCGACTGATACCGACAGCTTATCCGGTGACGTCACCGCTGACATCACGCCAACTTTGTAATTGTGTAAGAATCGCTGAGTAAATTCTCAGGGAATACAATGTCAATGACGCATAGTCTAAGTTTAATTGAAATAATAAATAATATTTAAAAAATTAGCTCCATGTTATAATATATCATACATATAGCAGGATAGACAGACGGAACCCTTCTATAAATAGAGGGAACCTAGTGTACACTCCTTTCCTCAGTTTCCACAAAAATTTTGGCAACATTCGATGCGAAACTAAACGCCAAGCTATGTAATGTTACCCGAGCGAGAATATGAAATTAATTCATTCTCTCGAGTCGAACCCAGAACGGTCGCATTTACAGTCAGACCCCGTGCCGCTGTGCCACGACAACCTATAATTAAAATATTAAATATAAATACATGAATTAAATGTAAATAAAATTGCAGTATTTCTTACAAACGCCATCAACTATTAACTTGTACTATATAACAACGTATATTTTCACGCGACGAAAAGGCGCCAAGTCTAACGCCACCGTTGTTAGGGAAACACGATACTAGTTCACATACAAAATAGATCAACACTGAACGGTTATAATTAAATTCAATAGAGACAAATGAGGAACGTACGTCAATTAAAGAGTGACATGATTTAATAATTAACTTTAATATAATACTTAAGATAAAGATAATGAAGTGATTATTACAACATTGCACTTGAGAAAATAATATATTTCAATCATCAAAACAGCTTTAATAAGCCGTCGTGGCGCAGGGGCACAAAAATGTGCTAGGGAATGAGATATTTAATATTTTCGGGATATAATGTGAAGCAAAAATATATAAAATATTTTTTTTTATTTACCCGCTCTAGCAAGATAAAGCGCGGCCTTCAGGTGCGTTACCCAAAAAAGTCTTGAATTCAGAAAGTGGCAATTGGTCTCTTGACACTACTTAAAATAAAATAAGTAATTATGAGGAAATAGCTTAATGCAACTTTATTATTTTTTAAACTTAACAATTGCTTCGTTGTTTATATAATCATTATAAAAAATCTCTAAATTTAGAAAAAAGAGATATTTAACTATTTTAGTTAAATACGTTACTTTTTATTTATAGCTAAATACTTATACTTAAAGCTTACAAACTTAATTTTTTAGCTAACATATTTTATTTCTGTATATATGTGAATAATTAAATTATAAGTATTTCATATATTTTTGTAATAAAATCGATTTATCACTTAAATTATTCTGTTTGGCAATTAAAACTCATTTACTTATTTTATCTCGTGCTTAATTGAAACATTAATAATTTTATTAATTTTACAAGACTTCAAAGTCACACTAAATACTTATAGGATACAATCTGTTAACGACTGCTGTTGTAACATAATTATGATTAATAGTTATGTCTTATATATATTTAATATAATAAAGCTGAACAGTTTGTTTGATTGAACGCCCTCAGGAACTTCTGGTCCGAATTGAAAAACTTTAATATTGAATAATACAATGATCAAGATTTATATTTAAGTCCGAGTTATTGGGACACTTGCAATGTGTCATACACAATTTTTTAATTTTTTCATTAATTTTTTCAGGTAAAAACTAGTCATTGATATCAAGATAGTCCAAAACTAGATATTAGTTGGTATGCAAATTAAACAACCGGTTCTATATTAAGCAATTATTTACTTTTGAGGTCGTTAAACCGTTTTAGATTTCGTTCTTTCGATCTTACGATGATTAATGTTAAAATAAATATTTTGACAAATCTTTCATCTTTTGTAATAAATGCCACGAGTTACGAAAAAATATCTGAATAATGGAATATAATATTTTTCATAGCAAAATATTAAATATATCATCCTCGTGTGGGAATGAAAGCCACAACCTGCTGCGGAAAATTATTCGGAAAGTGGGTAACAGTTTTCTTAATTTAGCACTGGGTTCCCTCGATCTTTTCTGGTATATATTACTATATTCGGTAGTGTGAAGCAATAAAAATAACATATTAATATGAATAATAAAAAAAAAAAGTATTACATTCAAATTTTTAAATAATCAAAAATACCCACTAAAATACTTATAACTTACCCAATACGTAATTTGAATTGCACAACATAAAATATTTATTCTATTAATACCTACATATAAAATAATTTAATGCGAAATATTATAAAGCAATTTATGGGAAGCTATTATTAAGGATGGATAAGTTCATTTACGAGCTTGAACTTGGCCTCGAGATTTCCTATCAGCGAAGCAAAATCTTATTACAAGAAGCAACTTCCACTATCGATACTAACGATTATAATCTACACTACACGTACTAAATATATGTTAACAATGTGATATTTATCTTTGAAAGACTCTTGGCCTGCTATTTGTGACTTCAATTTAAAATTTGTGTTGCAAAAAGATAATCTTAATAAGATATCCTGTAATGAAATAATTGAAAGAATTATTTCAATTTCCTTGCTCAACTGTGGTAATGAGAAAAAGCGTGGTGATGAGTTCCACCCCATAACACACAATATCTCTCAAATTGTCCAAAAAGTTCAGAATAGAGTGTTTTAACACTAGGTTGCCTCTAGTGCTCCTATACAGCGTGAAGCTAAAACAAGTATTCTATAAGTATAACCGGTTCGCTACCAACAATTTATTTCAGCAGCACTTTAACAGCTTTCGATATATTTCGATGTATTAATGCTCGTAGCTGTGAAAAAATGCTAGAACGCAGTTGGCGCGTTTGTTATAGAAGAAGAAATATAGAGCCGTAACTCTTTTCCATTCAGCACATTCGGTCTGAACACGATTGTATGTGGAATAATGTAGGCATGACGATAAAAAATACTGGAATAAAAATACTAGGTAAATCTATTAGTTTTTCTGTTTAAACATTATAAATTGGTTCAGATGAGAAGCACTTTATTCAGTTTTATAGTACCTTGTCCAAAGTAAATCTGGAGAATATATATAAAATAAGATATTAGTTACATAATTACACGCAAAATCTTAAAAATGGCAAGAAATGTCTTAACACTTATTTTTTTCTGCCTTTCCTGTCAGTAAAGTTGTAAACTATGAAAGGTAACCTTAGAACTTGACTACGATACTGAATGAAACTTATAATTCTTCATTAATTTTCAACTATAAAACAATAATCATAAAAGTTCTTCCATTTCAACGTAAATTACAGCGAGAAAATTAAATTAAGCATTATGGCGCTTTCTACAGAGGTTGTTGCGGTAAAAGCTGATTTATAGATATAAAGCAATTAAAACTGCAGTTAAACTGTTCCCATGTAGAGTGTGGCTAACTTTCGATTTTATTTTTGTAAGCCACGTAATGGCTGTAACTTTTATACTTAGCTTATATAACAGATTTGCCCTTAAGGGCTTTTATATGAAGATATTAATAAAAGTTATCGTATTAATCATCTGTTTTATACTTCATATAGTTGTTGTTGTGATTCTTTATTTACTTCTATTGCTAAACCACTTTAGTTTTTATAATATTGAATTAGAGAGAGAAAGTTTAGCGGAGGGATAAGCGTTAAGACACTATGCTTACTAGAGCGAGAAAATGAAAGTAATTCATTCTTCCTATACTGCATTATTAAAAATTGAAGAAAAATGAAGCAAAACCTCTAATAGCCGCCTACAGTTTCCGCCTAACGATTTATTTCTTATTTAATGTATAAAACGATAAAACTTAAGGGAGAATAAATTTATTAGACACTTATAACGATTGAATAAAAAAGAAAAATAGCTAACAATAATATACTACACAATAAACTTGAAATGTGGCTGAATTTTTTTCTTTCAACTGTTTTTTGTTCTAGGCCAAGGTCCCTTCGTATTTATTATCATTCTTAGAATCATATGTACGAACGTACTATAATAGCCGATTACGTATATAAATTACGATACGTTGGCAATACAAAATGTTTAGATTCTAGATTTAGTCTAGATAAATAAATTTTACGTAGAAAAAACAGATTTTCTTACTGCTAAGTTGCGTAGGTGTGTGACTCGGGTAACCTAATAAAGCTTGTTTCTAATTCGATGTTCTTAATACTATTTTTATAGTAAAAGAGAGTTTTTTAACACTGACTACCTCTGTTTATACTTCTATATACAAGATACAACGAGAAAAGAAAACATATGTATGTATTAATTTAATATACAAATTTTGTAGTTACCAGAGTTAGAAAATGAAATAATTTATTAAATATTTAATTTTAGAAATCGAACCTACAGCCATCGTGTTCGCAGTCATACGCTATTCCACTACGCTATGGGTTTATTAATATAAAATTACGAATAAAATTATTACGAAGCTTAATTTCCAGATAGTCAACGTCTGACAAATCTTTTACTATAATATATTATATAATTTGTTTATATAAGAATCATACACTTTATTATTCGTCGTATTATTCAAATATAACATCCCATTCTAATTTCTAACCAATAATGACTTCACTTCTATTTACGGTGTGCCTAAATCGATTTAGAAAACGGCAGTGAGTCACTACATACCGAAAAGTGAAAACCGACTCCAGACTGCAGATAAAATAATCATAAATAACATATATTAAGGCCTCGCGTCGATGCTCGCCTGCATACCTGTTAACTTTTTGCACTTGGCACTGTAATGCATGCATTCGTGATGGAAAGCTTTACACTTATATTTTAATTCGATACAGGATTTTTTTCATCGATTTCAAATAATTTAAATTCAGAATAAAGAAATATTATTTAGAAAAATTCTTATATTTTGTATTGAAATTACATTTGCGTGGCACAGTTGGAGGGAATCTTATTAAACGCAACGGTTATCTTTTTATCTGACACGGAGGAATATTGATACCACCTAGTTTACTTACTTTACAATACCTCCAGAATTCGGTAAAAAGTGGGAAGCGATGTGTGCTGCCTACCCTGCTACATGCGGGATACACCGTGAAGTAAAATAAAAACAAAATAAAAAATAAATATTAGAATCTATGACGAAAACCCCCGCCATTACACCGTTGTTGCCACGCGAACACGCGACCTTCAATACAATTTCAGTTGAAGTATAACCTTTAACAATCATAACTATGCAGCAGCTGTTACTTGGTGGATTGTTTACAATTGCTCTCAGCGGTGGCCAAGTTCTGTGTGGATTTAAATAAACGTGGCCGCAACAGGTGGGGCGAATCATCATCTTTGTCTAGAACGAACAAACTTAGTTTGATGTGAGCTATAGAAGTCGGCAATAAGTTATGTTTTAATATTTTATTTTTGTGTTTTGACCTTCTTTGCGATATACTTATATATTTCGCAATGCTCGTCTTTCTGTTTTTATATACTGGTAGCGTGGAACTCAACGCCGCGTCAGCCACTCTTGTACCACGAGAGCCTCGTTTTAATTTAGTCACTGTTAGTCGTAATGCAATAAAAAGATAGAGGAAAAAAATATAGAATTACTATTTATCTACGTAGTTTTGAATTAACAATGTTTTTTCGTATTTCTCATTTAATTTTTAGTAAATGGTACGTATTTTCTTAAAAGTATAGAGTATATTATTTTATGTACATCTTAAATATTCATAAAATATATCATAGGGAAATATAGGAAAATGGGAAAAATAAGGTATTATAATCAAATATATTTGTCGTACAAATCGCTCTTGTCTAGCCCAATCTAATAAGGAAAGTTATTTACGTTCTTATCTACGTAGCTAGTTGATTGCGGCCTTGTAACTGATGCCTTTCTTAGAATTCTTATCGACGCCTGTAAAAGTGTAAATCATATCAGCACTGAGTGAGCGAAGTGTTTATCTCGAGTAACGCTATAATATTTAGAGGCGTTAAGGTTTAATATAATTGGATTATTTGTAGTTGATTAACTGCAAATTACAATTGATCACTGATTGGTGATAGCAGGTTCAGCAGGGAATTTGGTGCGTAAAAGTAAACCTTTATGACATTAACACATTTCTGTTATCAGGTCATGTAAATAGTTTTCGAAACTTTTGATGACATTTTTGTGTTACTCTCATAGCCAGAGAGTTTATATACTGTTTCTACATGTTTCGACAAGAATTACAAATTTTAGAGCAAACTTAAATAACTTAAATAAGTACGAAAAATATTTACCAATTCTGAGTACCTAATATATTTTTTCTAAAAAATAGGTATTTCTACAAAAAAAATAAACAAAAAAAAACTTAAAACTTAAGCACTTGCTCTTTTTTATTATCAACATAAAACGATACGAAACATACACGACAAATAGAAAACTCTAATACCACTGGAAAACAATGAAACGAACATGTTCTGGCAATTTAGAAGAAAGCTCATTACCTTGCAAGCACATTCGATTGTCAAGTGAAAAGACATGTCAAACATGTCAAGCATGTTTCAATTTAAAATGAATCTTATTAGAAAAAGGCAAAGCTTAGAATAAAGTTCCTAAGCTTACAATAACAGAGTTTATTGTTCTAAGAACACCAATTATTAGTCGTAATTGAGTTGTCAACGGCGCTGAAACAAAGAAGTGCCTTAGAAATGGTCAATATTAGCTCCAACGATAACTGGGGCAATTGACAATGACGGAATCTGGTGACATCATCGATGTATCAAACGAATACTAATGATCTTTACTTTCATTAATTGTGGCGCCTACTTTATTTATTGGTTTTAAGCCAAGAAATTCCTTATTTTTTATCATTATAACAGAAAAATATAACTTGTAAGTTGTTTAACTTAAAAATTTAAGCTTTTATATTTTTAATATATTTCATTGTTGTTGACAAGGAAACTGAGAATAAAGTAAATAATGTAAAGCACATACGCGGCAGTCTCGAGTCATTTAAATATCAAGATGTGGTATCTTCACAGACGCCATTGAATACACCTTAATAGGAAAGATGAAAATGTGTCTGACTAAATACGATAATTAAACATTTAAATGTTTGCCACTGAGAGTCATCAGTCATAGATTAACTAAGTCACCTAGGTACCTGTAATGTATCTTGTTTTTTCATTCGTCCGAGTGGGAATCGAACCCATAACAGTCAAAAAGTTTACAATCAAAATCTGTGGCCTCAATGATTCTCTTGAACGAAAATAAAACAACGGAATACCTTATCACTAATAATATAGTTTTATATAGGGTAGACAGGGATAACTAATTCTCTGTCTTTATCGGAAAATGCTAACAAAAATCTTATACTTACAATAGATAAATTTAAAAAAAATATTTTATACTAATAAAATAATTTCATACTAATATTTAAGAAATATAATCTTTTGGCAAACTTTAAAGTTTTGCATATAAATATTTTCTTTCATAACTATAAGTATGTATACATACATGTGCAGGTAAAATTTATTGGTTAAATCCAAAAATATTTGGATGCTATACGCAAGCGTAAGGAATTCAGCAATACCGTCAATGAGTCAGTCACGACAACAGACGTTTGTGTACGTCGTATCGGTGAATTATATACAATTAATGTTCCGAAACCAAATAAGTCATTAAATATACCATTTGAAACCGAACGCAGTGCCAACTACCAACGTCGCTGAGAATAAATTATTATAAATCTCACTATATAAATTTATCTCCAAAACTATTAAAACTTTTAAATACTAATAGAACTATACTATACTATACTAATAGAACAATGATTAGACATACATATATATTAGTTTAGAGTCGACTTCATAAAAAATTTAGACTTACTACATACAATTTTAGACATGTTCTTAAAACATACATTACATATATAAATATATGAACATTTCTACATATAATAGACTCGTTCTAACAAATTCTTTATCAATATCCTACAAGATACAGAAGACACAAATACTTTTCATGGAACTATTAATAATATTTCAATAATTACAGAGCCCTAAATGAGTAAGTGTTCAAAATTTGAATACAATTGACAAAAAAGTTGCATTTACATTTAAAATTATCATGAAACTCGAAACCGCAGGTTGCAGGTGAAAGCACGAGTGCGGCGGGAAGCGCCTAAATAACTTTACTTGATTCTCAAAACTGCAGTGTTATGTCTTCACTGTTCGAGCAATAGTTCGAGCAAATAGTTTTACGTTCATTTTAGTTTCTCTTAGAATTTTAACAATGATGTGTTGTTTAAGTTTCAATACACTGTAATGTGAAATGTGCTCAAGTAATATTATGGTTTAATCGAGACAATAGAGCAGAGTTGAAATTCGCCAATTAACTGGAGAACGGAAGTACCTCACATTCTAAAAATATGTGCATTTATCAAATTTTATAAGAAAAGTGTAACAAATCGAAGCGAATGTGGGTTAGCTGAATCATCACTCACTTTGATCAAACATTTTGACGTCTCAAGGCGTTAACGTTGAACACGTCTCAAATCCAAAATAAACTAATCTAGGTTTATTTATGAATAAAAAACATTTAAAAATAGCATATTACGTACGAGCGGAATTATTATAACATTGTTTACTTTTATTAAAATAGGCATTTATGAAAAATTACTGTTAGTTTTTTCAAGCAATTTATTTGTTGTTATATTTTTGTTACCAAGCCATTATTCATAATTGTATAATATAGTAACTGAATTTCTTTACTTTTTGTCTTAACATAGATATTGCATATTTAATTATATATTTTTTTTATCTCTCTCTCTTTATGTTATCAATATCAAGAAACTTACTTCACTAACAAAGACATATCTACATACTATATTTAATTATGAATGTCTCCTTGTTTCAGGATCGCGACAGTAGCCTGTCAATTCCAGCTCGATGGGAAGACAGAAATTTAAGAAACTACCTCACCAAGCAAGATGTCGGTAAGTTCGCCTTTGAAATGTAAACTAACGTCAAACATTTTGATCTTCATGCAACTGCGATGCGTAGATGGTGACCATCTAGTGGCAGAACACTCGGTTCTCCAGTCTACGCAATTTTTTTGCCGGATACCTAACTAAATTATTCTTGAGAAGGTAATTCAAATTCTTCCTAAAACATAAAGAAACATATGTTTTGTATATTTGTTCGTTTCGTATCTTTCTTTTTGGGCGGACTAATATCCAGAACAGCAGAACCAATTTTATGGGACTAACATTGAAAGATGTAAATTGTGGATTTGTGGAGCAATTCCAAATGATTTCAATTACGATTTATTTACTGTGTAATAGTACAAAAAGATTATATTAAGTCTTTTTTAAAATTTTCATAATGAAATATTGGTATAGTTCAAGCGTATGAAGCCGCCCGGAGGCCGCTAGTATTATATTATAACACATTGATGATATCACTAAAATGTGTTTACAGAAAAAGCCAGTCGATGGATCGGTGGTATATACGACTACACTTCAAAAGCATGGAAGTGGGGGGGTGAACTGCGACAAATGCACTATCAGTCGTTCTCCAAGATGAAGAAGCTGTCACCAGAGGAGTTGAAGTGGCACTGCATAGCTATGACACCGGAATTGCAATATAAGTTAGTATACATAATTTAATATATTTTTTATTTAAAATTAAAAGTTTTTGATGACAGAATTCGGAACCGTCATGGCGTAGCGGCGCAGTGCCTGACTGTAAACATGACGAGTATGGGTTCAATTTTAACTGGGGAGAATGACTTATTTTCATTTTATCGCTGTAGTAACTAGACAAAACGCCACTTTGAGTTTTACCACTCAATACACGATATCACAAAAATTCGGAAGGGCAGTGGGTAGCGGAATTTTTTAACACTAAATGCCTAACGCTAAACAAATTATAAAATGAATATTGTTGTCACGACTATTGATTGTTGTCACTTAAATAATATTTTAGGTTTTAGAATAAAATTCGAAATTCTATTAAAAAAATCTTAACTATGTTGTTTTTGCTTTAGAATATTTGATTTAGTAATTTTGACATTTTTTCTTAATTTTAATTCTATAATAATATTATAATAATTGACTAAAACGAAAAAAACAAAGAGACGAAACTCAACGTCGCCCTTCGCATATTTAATAAAATCATTCTCCGAGTAGAAAATCGAACCTAAAACCGTGGCTTTTACAGTCAGACGTTATCCTACTGTCACATACTAGCGCTAACATATAATATATATAGTAGATCTCTACTCTCCAAAGGTGGAAATACTAAAAAATCGTATACAAAAAGTGTTTAGTATCAGTAGGTATATCTACACTTCTATTATCAAAGATATGTTAATGCAAAACACGACAATCTGTAAGGTTAACAAGTAGCACTTAATCCTGTCTAGACATCTCGGCCATGTTTCATTTTTGTACCCCAATTTAAAAACGCTTTTAAAACTTAAAGCCATTTAACATTAGAATGAGATTCGGCAGATTCTTGGATGATATATTCTAGTATATTTTTCTTAAATAATTCCTATGTTGTTTCTACAACATACAATTTATATATTTTGTAGATTTAAGAAGCTATAGCTATACAATTAATATTTTCATATTATTATGCTATATACGAGTATAATTCAAGGCCCTCTTGGCTCAGGGGCACAGGCATGCGACTGTAAACGAGACAGTTGTGAATTTCGTTCCCACTCGGGGGAATGAAATATTTGATCCTAAATCCAACATATTTTTTGACAAAATTACACACAATTAACATTACTAAAAGAATTGTATAATGTATATAATGACATGATTATATATATACAAGATTTTTCTATTTAATTCCAGTGACGGAATAAAATAAAAACAAACTAAAAAGTATTTTCTAAGCCACGATCAAAATATTATAATAGGTTTTCATGTGCCCGCTTAACACATTAAATATGACTTCAATACTATCTTAACTCAAAGAAGGCAATATACCAGCCACAATCTCGTATTTATATCACTAACTTATTTATTACCTTTGCAATGTGCTTAGGATTTCTATTGTTAAGGAAGACAGACATTGATAAATGAACTTTCCTGCTCTGCCGCTTGTCAGGACGTCCGCCTACTCTTTAAATCGTAAGATTAACATCCTACGGCATATCACTTTAGTTTTCAATACAGGAAATTTGCATTTGTATTTTGAATATTTTATTAAAACATATAAACACATTTTTTATATTTATATTTTTATGTTTCACATATAACAGGGAAAATAGTTACGTTCCCGACTTCCCACTCATTTTTCGAGACATTGCTGCGCTATTATTTCTTGTAGGTACTAGAGCGAAGAAACGAAAATAATTAATTCTTCCGAGTGGAATCGAATCCACAACCGTGGTATTTTGAGTAAAACGCAGTGCCGCTGCGCTACGACGACTTTTAAATGTTGAATAAACACGTTAGGTCCAAAAAACAAGTAAAATATAATAACCTTATATAAACCAAATCTCACGCGTTATATCAAAGCTATTAAAATATTCCACAAATGTTACTATTTAAATGTTATGTTATTATTTGTTTTTATTTTTTTTATTAGTGTTTAATAAAAAAAACATTTTTATTTTAAGTATGAAATATGAGTCAATATTAGGAATTTATCGAAAATACATCGAATGAAAATAGATTGAACATTTGCACGTAAATGTCCACATCGTGACAAATATAAGCGTGGGGGAATCAAGGTCGAGGGGAACTGAGCGTGTCACACAAGACACATTCGATTTGTACTCTAACTCAGGGAGATATTTCAATAAAACCAAATACGAAATGTGGTTGCCTTTGCCTTGGCACGTTGAAAAAAAATTAAAAAAGAGATTACTTGAATTTGGTGCAATAATGGCATATTTGCTCTGCTTACGATACTAAACGCAGTATTGTAGGAGACGCAATCAGAGTTTGTTAGTCTTTTCGCATACATTGACAGACTTGCTTTTACAAGCCTCACATAAATAAAGTGTCGTTAGAGTAGTTGAGGCACAATTCAGTCTCTTTCTTTAGAAGAAACCGATATAAGAATTATTTTATTAGGTTCTCTTTTCGCCTTACGTTCTGCCTTCCTGACGAGTAGATGAGTAAATATAGATAATATACAGATGTATATATTTATAACTATTACATGAAGAGGATAATACTTTTTAATTTTTACTTATTAAAAGACAAATTCGAAAATATATTTTTCAAGTACTCAATTTTTTACATTCAAAACACTTAGATTTAATGACTACACAGATACACAAAGAAAAATGTATAATCTGACATGTTCTGAATTTTACATTATTAAAAAATCTACAATCGTCTGAAACATATTTAAGTAACAAAAGACGAAACTTAAATGACTATATTTTAGAAATAATATAACCAAGTAGCGAACAACGCCTACATATTACACCATTATAATATCAAAAATAAAATGATCGTTTAACAAGCGCCAAAGTCAAATAAATAGTTAATAGTGAAATAAAAATAAAATTTAACGATTCGATATGATTCGATTCGTGTCGAAACTAGCGTAGGGCTGTGATCCCTAATACGATGGCGTCAACAGATGGCGTGTGACTGGGGAACGGAAATAAGGAGATTGCGTTAATCCGAATCGATTTTAAGGGTGTTTAGTGGATTTTATACGAGTGATTTATGTGTTACAATATAGCAATAACATCGACCATTATTTGTTTAGCACGAGTCTGGCAAAGCACACGCCAACGATACACATACAATCTTAAAATGAAGTTCTAAAATACATTTTATAAAATACTCCAAAATAATGTACCTATAGAAAATCTCCGCCTTGCTATATTTTTCGGAATTGAAAATCGGAATTCTTGTATCTAAATTTAATGATAATTAATGCTACCAATACTCAGGGTCTTCGCGACTGAAATTTTATCTTGAAGGTCTTCTAATTTAATCATGAATCTCATAATAACAACAAAAGAAATCAATTTGATGTTATGAAAAAGCTATTTCTTCTGAAAATATATGATTCACATTTCTCGGTAACTCGAAAGTGTTATAAATTATACGTATTATTATTGTTCCGCAAATACTCAGATTTCTAATATAAATTCAAAACTAGTGAGGACAGTCGTCCATTTTATAAAAAGAACGTTATCGCTGGCGATAGTTATTGCTTATTAAAATTATTTTCGTTTAATCAATTTTTTACTTAAATTTAATAATTTTATATTTTTAAAATATATTTCATTATATATGTTCCATAATTTAAATTTATACAATAATTTTATTTGAAGCAAAAAAAATAACGCCAAAACATCAAAGAGAAAATAATATTATTATCTAACCAATATTTACGGTAATACCATACTTAATAATAAAACCTTATATATCTGTCTTAAAGCTATAATTAAGTGGAAAGCTTCCTTCTATACTCAAACAATGAACAAATAACAATCACACGACAAACACGCGAGATGAAGGACTACTTGGAAGCGGAGAGGAAATTTTACGCAAGATTTAATAAACATCTGAATTTAATTATAGTTTGTTCTTTTTTTGCAGCTTTCTGCTTCACTAAGTGTTTTAGTCAAATAATAAACGTCTATATATTAAAATAGTATACATTTTATAATTATTGAGTTATGTCATTTTTTATTTTATTTTGTATAATTTATATTTTAAATAATATACAAATATATATTACTTTAAGTTACACAAAAGTGGACTGTATAATAAATAAAATGAAACGAATTTATTTTGAGAATTTCTCTGCCTCCCTCTTGTAAACCTAGTGATTCTTAACCCTACTCTCCCTCTGCCTACATTGTTACATGATATTCGAGATATAGCATGAAGCTGTAATAATAATAATTATTATTATTATTTTAAATTAATTCCCCACAGGGAACCCACAATGTCATCAAAGGAACACCACGACACGACAGCCTTAACGTTATTTATATTTAAAAATGTCTCAACCTCATTTCACTTTATTGCGATACGTCGCTATTCAAAGCTATAATTAAGTGGAAAGTGTTTATAGTCAAACAATGAACAATCGCACGACAAACACGCAAGATGGCGACTACGTGGAAGCGCAATAGAGTGTAAATTAAATGTCAAACCATTTGACCTGCAGTTCAATTCACATCAGCGACAGATGGGTGTTTACATCACCTACCACAATTGATCCTATTAAATATGTTCTCCGGTCGTAGGAAAATTGATTTTCTTTATGATCTCTGTTTGTGCTTAGACCTCCCGCAGTTATGTTTTTGTAGATGATTGAACATTTTTGTTAGGATTTCGCTTTGTGTCATTAAGAAAGATATTTCTTTACATACTATAATACAAAGTCAGTTCGAAGCTATATAAGCGTAACCGTATATTATATTGTATTTTTAACAGTATATTATTTATATTTATTTAAATTTATATTTTAATTTTTTAACTGGCATCGAGGCAAAGCGTTGAGGTCCGCCACTCAACACGCAATGCCTCCCGAATTTGGCGGAAAGTGGGGAACGGAGTGTCTTAATACTAGGTTCACTGTGCCTATCCTGTTGTGTACGGGATACAGCGTAAAGTTAATATAACTTAATTTTCACCGTCTATTACATTTTTTTATTACACAACGGACGATGATGGTTAAAAAGGAAAAAAAATATTTTATACAAAAAAAATCATGTTATTATGAAAATAATAAAAATCTCAAATGTGATGTCAAAAAAAATACTTTGTGCTTCCTTGATGATTTTGTTGATTTTCCCGCAGATTGACAATTCGCTAACTATAAAATTATCTTATTATCCACGCGGGCGGAGCCGTTAGTGACGAAATACTAATAAAAACAAAACCTTAACTTACCTCGCTTGAACAATAAACTTATTTCTCTTTAACAATGAACAATTTAAATTCGGCATATAATACAAACAAAATTAAACATATAACCAATGAAATTACGACTCCGACCCGGCATAAATTTAATTATAAATCCGTCATGTCAAATTCCACTAGCTTAAATTGCTTACTCGAGTACGCAGAAAAGCACAAAAACTAATTATACATCGAAAGCTTGTTGAGAATTAAAACTCGACAACGTCAACGTTTTACGACGAAATTTCGTTTAACTTTAAGTGCGCACCAATAGCTGTGCTTAAGTTTATACCTAAAGGATTTTTTAAAATAGTTTATTTTAATTTTATTTGAGGTCAGTCGTTGCGCAGGAATACACAGTCTGATTGTAAGGGGTTGTGCGTTCGATCCCCACTCGAGGATTTATTTAAATTTATATTTAATTTTCGCCACTCCAGGATACAGCGGAAAGTGGGGAAGTGTCTTAACGCTAGGTTTCCTCTGCTTACCCTGCTGTGGGTGAGGTACATCGTGAAGCTGATTTTTTATTATTTACTTATTTCTACTTCTTTTTGTTTTCTCAGCGACAAAAAGATTGTAATCACTAACTAAGTAATAAATTTATAAATTCAATCTATTTAGTTTCTTCTATGTGCCGTTACTAAGATAAATCGATTTAATATCAGAGGTTATATTTTCTCTACAGAAAGCCACTTATTAAAGCTATGAAGTTTAATGTAATAAATCTTACAACTTGATCTCCCAGCAATGAGTAGATATTAAATATTCTATCGTAATGTAATGTATAGCACATAAACCTTCGCGTAAGCTAAATAAATAATATATTTTACATATAAAACTAACAATTTTTTAGACCATACACCTTATATTCGTGATTTAGAACTTCCAATTCTCATTTTTATATCTCAAATTCATCAAAATGAAAACAATATAAATTTCGATTTCAAATAATAGGCAAAGTTTGTGTGGATAATAAAAAAAGAAAACTACACATGTGGCTCGAGTCAGTTAGTTAATTACTGTTTGTTCTGTTCCATCAGTTAGTTAAATTTTTCTTCAGCCTCTGAAATATTTAATGAAAGTATTTAATTTCCTCGAGTGGGAATCGAACCCACAACGTATCACGTTTACAATCACTCTTGACTGGCCTAAGTTAGTGAATCATATTATTACACGTTATATTTACATCAATCGTATGATGTTAAAATAGTTTTAGATATGCAAAATATTTACATTATAATGCATCAAATACATCCACTGTGGTCGGTCTGTATGACATGCAGACGGCGCCTCGTACCTCCTCCTAATGAACGCTAAACGTAACGTGAGGGAAATACTCAATGCAATCGATTTGTTCTTAAAACATGTATTAAGTTCGTATGATGTCTACATGCTAAATTATTAGTCATTAGTTAAGGATTCTTGTATATTTTTAGCTTGCTTAAAGTAGAACTAGATTGCGCTATAATGCTATTAAAATGTTATTATAAAACCGCCTTGATTTGAAAATATTTTAAGTTATGAAATGACAAAAACAATTTAGTAATTATATTACTATTTATTTAATGATAGTTTTTAACCTTTGTTATTTTTTATTTGGAAAGATTTGTTTGAATTACATATTTAGTTTTATATCAAATATTTGAACGTATATATTTTTCATTTTTAGATGGGCCCCTCGAAACTGTTTTGAACCCCGACTGTTCATCTGCCAAACGAAACTGAAGAAAGTTCCCAAATCGAAACTAAAGGAGCTCCGAAGACGATATGAAAGGATGGGCAAGATCAATGAAATCACAGCCCCAAGCGTCAGTAGAGAAGTGGAAGATCCAAGGTAAATGTTATTATTGTCTGTTTATAGAAAAATATTTAAAAAATCTTAGTTTTCGGAAATTAAAAATCAAATAAAAAAGTGTTTTAACTACTCTATAAAAAGAAAGATATTTTGCCAAAAATGAAAAAGTTGAGAGTTGAAATAAAACAAAATACTTAAATAATAAAAATTATCGTTGTAAAGTAAAACGCCATTTGCTAAGAATGACGTAAACTGTCAATAACCTGTCAAAGTGGCGGTTTATTATAAAAAATCTCAAAATCTCTTTCTCGTTCTTGTATGTTTTTTGAGAATGAAAAGTGGCAGATCGCAGTATCGGCAACGTTTACTAGTATTTTTGTAGAAGTAGTTGTTTACGTTATTAATATCTTTTTTTTCAATTTTTTTTAAGTACAGGCTTGAAATATTTTACCCTACATGCTGTACCCGTAAAAGGAGCGCTGGCGCTTCCACCCGGCATACAAGTAGCCTTTTAGAAATCATTGGTTAAATGTTAATTTAAAAAGTGTATCGATAACATGACATTTAAATGTCAAGTAAATATCAATACTTAGTATTCAAATAAATATAATTTTAAATTTAAGGAGCAACGACGTCACCAGCAACCCGGTGTTGAACCCCAAGTCGTACGACCTGCACCCGAGTCCGCTGCGCAGGAAGAACCCGATGCGCTTTAATCCGAAGGCATACAATCTACGACCGAATGAACTGAGAAAACGATCGAGGCCCAATGCGCAGCGACGGCTTACTAAGCCATTCCCAGGGTAAAACATATGTTTTGTTTAATTCTAGATTTCACCTAAAGCTTCGCCCGTTAATCAAGTAATATTAATTATAGTCTATTAATTTGGACTTGAGACAAAATAAAACAAACAAAACAAAGCTTCTCAAATCTTTATGAACAATATTACATTTGTACGGACGCAATTCCTACAATTGTAATATTCTAATTCTTCGGCTTCCGTAATAAAAACAAAACTTATTACTTGAACCTTATACTAAATCTTATATTTTATTGTATATAAAGTTTAGATATCTTTAAACAATTGGTAACAAACGATTAGTAGATAAACGATTACAGAACTGCTAAAATTAAATAATTTGACCGTGGCTTAAGTTTTAGTGCTATACTTGTCACAAGTTGACAGAAATTAATATTTATATCACAATACAGCTGATATTTAGCACTTTACAAGCATTTCAAATTGTGTCGAGTACTTATTAAATTATCAATATTGTTTCAACAACTAGTAATCTATAATTTAATATTATAATATATTTTTTATTTTATATTTCAGTTACCAATGGAACCGTCGCGATCCCGAGGGCTCATACAAGTATAATGCTGAAATCCTTCGCTCTGGCAACACCGGGCTCAGTCCTCAGCAAATAAAGGGCCATCTCTCCCGTCTCCAGCACATGCGGGACCGCCAGCTCGCAAGGCGTAAGCGCCTCCGCGACCACGGCGACTGGCTCGTCAACGAACCAGCCATAGTCCACACACACGCGAGGACCTACACTGTTGATAATAATATAAGCGCTTTACATCCTAAAACCATTGTCGAAGAGTTTGACATGATGCCGCCAGCGCCCATGGTCGTTCCGAGACCTACGCGCGGCATTTGGTAGGTTTATGTATGGTTATAATTCCCGATTGAGATTGTTTAAGTATTCCGGAGTTCCTCCAACGAATCTTCGCGCTTGGAAACCCTAAATTCTTTTTAGCTATTCGCAAGCGACCCTTCCGCTTTATTTTTATTTTCGCTGTCATTTTTTTCGTTTAAAAAAATGTGCAGCACTTTCTTTTTCCTCTTTGCACACCGCTTAAGTTGCACATGACATATATATTTTTTTATTTTGTTCAAGCAATGACATATCATTGGCGGAGGTGATCACCATCAGGTGACCCGAACGCTCGTTTGCCTTGTCCTTTTTCCATAAAAAAAAAACATCACTTCCAGTTTACCCACCCAAAGCGCAAAGAATCTTTTATAATATTACATTACTGTACTACTTATGTTTACAGAAGTATTTATTTTTTTAACACTTGTTTTTTTGTATTTTTAATTTTAAGACAAGCTTCTTTACGAAGTATCGAGTGAACACTTTATAAATTGTGTGTACTAAGTCTTAGGCTGTCAAAACCTTAGTTAAGAATATCTTTTGAGTAATATCGACTTAAGGAGGCATGTATATCGTATGCCTTGATTATTGTTATTATTAGTATATTTATCCTTAAAACAATAATACAAACTTAATATTATATTAAAATATAAATTAACACGCACCTAACGTAGTATTTCAAATTCATAATCGAAATTTCTTATTATAACAACCTAGTCAGTAAGATAAATCAAAATAATGTAAGCATTAATAAATAACAGCCTATTAACGCACATCTTAGTAGTTTCTCACAAAAATATTGTATCGAAAATTTTATAAATTATACATAAAAAAATAATTTGTTAAATAAACGCTAACATTCTCATCGCTTTAAGTGTACCTATACTTAATTTTGTTCAGATAACGAATGTGTCGTACTTCATATTGGCATTTTTTGTGAATTATATAAAAATAAGTATTAATATAATGATACGTTCCACGTATGTTGTAAGTTGTAATGTATCGCACCGTTACTTAGGTATCATTCTAGTGCCAATATTAGTCCTCGCATTTAAAATATTGACAAGTGGAAAATAATCGTCGGCTTTACGAATGAATTTCATTTAGTTTTATTGATTTTTTTACCACTGAAGAATAGGAGAAGAAGCCAGTTAAGTAATTTAAATATCACATCCATATTGATGAAAAAATATAATGTGAAATAATTAATTGCTTAATGTCTCCTTTATTAAATTGTAACAGTGACACTTGTCGTTTTATTTGTAAGATAAAATAAATTCTAAAACTAGTCCATGTTGTATTGAATAGTAAAATAATTAAAAAAGTAATTTAAAATAGTTATGCTATTGTCTCGCAAGTCTTGTGTAAGTTAAATTATTTCAGTGATACCACGCCTGTTTTCTTTATTTCTTTATCTTAATTAAGTCCTTTGTAGGGAGTGATAAATTCGTATTCATAGAAATAAATGTGATTTGTTTCACCCAAATTTTTAAACATTTTCAATGTAGTTACTAAGAAATAAATGCATAAATAAAAACAAAACGATGTTTTAATTTATAAACCTTTAAAAATTTACGCCATCTAGCGTCCAATAGTTGTACTAACGAAACGATATCGACATGTTAATATTAATAAAACACTTTTTTTAGCTTCACGCTATATCCCGTACATATCAAGGTAGGCAGAGGGAGCCTAGGAAGCTCCGTTTCAATTAAAACACTTCCGTTCCCCCCACTTTCCACCAAATTCTGGAGATATTAGGTAAATATCATATCGTTGTAGCGCAGTGGTACAAGCGCGTGACTGTAAACGCGACTGTTGTGACTTCGTATGGCATTCTACTATTAGAAATGACTTATTAATTACTAATATTTTAATTTCTTCTTTTCCCAACACGTAATGCCTCGAAAATACGGCGGAAACTGGGGAATAAACGTGTTCTAACATTATAATCCCTCTGCCTACCCTGCTATACGCGGGATACCGGCGCAGGATACACATTCGCACATGTGTTCACACATCCACACACTTCATTCTTTATACATCCACACACATGCACACAAATCCACATATATTATTATACATGCATACATGTGATTACGAACGAAATTGTAAAATTGTATAACTATAATCGACGAATTATAATTGTAGAGATAAGAGCTGCAAAGATTCAACTACCAACAACTTAAAAAAGGATAAATCTGCCACTGATAGTATATAAGTGGTAAAACTAATAATATGCTATTATTATAATAAATAATTTATTATAGCTTTAAGTAAAACTTTTGATATCCATTTCAAACAAGTTCACTGAACTGGTCAAATCATTTGACCGCAGTTCCAGATGCCTCGATACTGTTGCCATGACGACCGCGTACAAACAAACAATATACGTACGAAGGACCAAAATAAGTTGACCCATAAAGCCTAATAAGAATATCGTGCTTAGAGTCCAAGGTGTGTGGTTTTTGACAATCAACATATGTATATTGAAAGGCTTATTCTAAACACGTTTTACAACACAAAATAGAACTTTTTTTACTGCTATAATTCGTACATACAATATTTTATTATACGATACGGTAAACGATAAACGATAAAAAGGAAAAAATCATAAAATTTGTATGTAATATTTTAACCTTCAGGTTTGACTCAGAGTGGAGTCTATGTTAATAAATACAAAATACATTATGTACTGATAATCTGATTTTATATGTATTTTTCAGCGTGGTTTTAATACTGACTTTCTTTTCGTAATACCTCTTCTTCCTCCTGGCATTAA
>FAPJ01005033.1:0-19986 GCA_001485985.1 Heliconius ethilla aerotome | reverse complement strand
ACGATTACAAAGTTAACGAACGTTATAATAGAAATGACAGAATAATAGAAGGCAGTCTCCAATAAATATTTCCTTAGTGAAGGTTAATTCCATAGGGATAACTGTTTTGTATACGTTTTTATCTCCCATATACCAAATTTCTTAAACTGCTTAATAGCTTAGTTTTCTCCGTCATAGGTTCTCTAAGTTTATCCTATCCCACATCTTTACTACCAAATATCTAAGACGCGTCCAAGTAAAAGACAACGACAAGTGATTAATTATAATATGACAAGAACTTTAGTAGTTTCATCAAGATTTAATACAGACTGTCATAAAGCTAATGTTCCCATAATCATTCCATGTAACCCGGAAGAAACATAGCAAATGGCCTTACTTGAAAGACTAATAAACTTTTAAGGAAGTACAGGTATCAGTGTTGTTTACCTTATTAGACTCGAGTTTGGTGACTATTAAATATAACAACGATATTAGAACTAGATACTTATATGAGGGTTAGCATACATATATCCGTATAGTTTAACTTTATAAGTATGTTTTTGTGATTTCCCATATGTAGCGGGTTAGGCAAAAGGAACATAGTGTGAAGACACTCCGTTCTCAACGCACCGTTCAATTTTTGAAAAAAAAACATCAATTAATTAACTCCATAAATTAAATTTAATGTAACTTTCAATTTAAAATTTCAGTTTAAATTTAACTAAATGTTCTTAATTTAGTTTATTTCAGTCTTTCCAGATTTCTCCAGAACGAGTCTTGCTCTAACGTAAAGTCAAATAGCGTCAGCTAGTACCGAGTGTAAATCTTTATAAGAATCTACTACGTAAAGAGGATTAAAAATGTATCAAGCAGACAGCGCGAGCTTGACCCCGGGAATTTTTATCTGAATTTTTACAAGAGAAGGCCGAGCTTTCATGTGGAAACTCGTTAGCTGCCATTGTCTTAGTTTTTGCATAAATATCTAATTATACTTCATTTTCTATTATCAACATTATGTTTTTGAGTTTTTTGTGGTGAGTTTGACTATATTATTTAGATAGAGTCACTCTCTTCTTTCTTTTTTTTATTTCTAGCCACGCTCAAATGTTATGTTATGTCAAACAAACAAGACCGACAGTACATGCGACGTTTATGGGTTCAATTATCTCTAAGTAATATAATTAGTGCTTTTTTCTCCGTCTGGTAAGGAGACGTAAAGCTTACAAAAAAAGCATTAGGTGAAGGTTACTAGTTCAATTAATACCTAAAGTCACACTAAAAATATACATGTAATCTTAAGCTAAGAGCACATTTTTGCTATAACATATATTTTTTTTCAGCACAATAATAATAAATGCAAATATGTTTATTAAATACAAAAAATCAAATATAAAATGATTGACAGATCTAAATCCTAAGCACTGGCCGGATCAAACTGAAAGGCACAAAGCTATTAAGACGTCGGCATCCTCTAAGAAAAGATACACCAATAAAATTCTAGTCCTGAGGGAGTGGAATGGAGTGTTAGATTTAGTATGAAAAAAATATTTCATGAAACGTTCTCTCACAGATTTATTACGATGTTCGCATTTTTTAAAGGCAATGAATAAACGTAAGATTTTTTATTTATTATTTTTTATTTTTTCAGTACATAAAGTCAGTATAGGTCATTGCTATTATAGCATTTTATCAGCTTCACGTTATATTCCTCATGTATTGCCTAATTCTGGAGAGCCATGCGTGTCAAGTGGCGGTCCTCAACGCCGCGCCGACAAGCCTTTATTCCTGCGCCACAACTGCCCCCAGTTCTGGCCAGGAATTACGATATAATAATTTAACGCAAATTACGAAAAAGTTTTTTTATAAGATGAAAGGTGTAAATTAATAAAATATTTCTTTTAAGGTTCTACTAAACATGTTATATATTTTATATATATGTTTTTTCACAAAGATCTTTCAGAAAGAGGATGATAAATATATCATGCAGGCTTGACCCAGAAATTTATAGGTGAATTTTTACAAGAGATAGGCTAGGGCTGGGATCAGAAACCTCGTTAGCGACCATTGTCCGCCTCCATTGTCGCACCCTGAATTAGATTTCACGTCATTACCCCGCCCCTGTATTATACTTGGGAATGCATTTAGTAACGAGATTAATATTTTAGTAAATCTTATTTACGGAAAATGTTAGAGAAAAATATTATATTAGTATATGTACCTTTAGCTCACCTTAATAAAAATTTAGAAAGATTAATTTTGAAAAAAATATGGAGCCAACTAATAGTGTAGAAAAGCGTGTTTTTTAATTTTTTAAACTATCTATTAAATGTATATATTTCTTATATTCACACTGTATTTAGTATAGAGTAGAAAAGACAAAGAAAAAATAGTGTCAAGACTCGCCGCCGCGCTCTGCCCATTTTTCAAGTGATAGAATAATAATACATCCGGCTTTGTCTTACAACTAAAAATGTCAGCATTCAATGCCTACAGCATTTAAATCCATCCACTACTATCATTAAATACTTAACAAGTAGCACACACAAAGTATCTTTATCATAGCAAGATACTTTATCACACGTACGATCGCATCGCCCTCGTCTCGTCTCGTCGTCGTGTCGTCCCCGCATCGCTGTAATCTGCCGCGCTGTTAATGCGTAATGAGAGCACTTCCGAGTTTAACGAGCTCGCGCGTATCGCGTTAATTGTGAAATATCATTTAACATTAAATGCTATGTTTTTATGAGATTTTTTATTTATTGACGGCTTATTATAACGTGCCGTATACTTGTTTAAATGTGATAGTTGTGGATTCGATTCCCATTCAGGGGAATTTGTAGTTCAACTGCTCAATGAAAATACGGAGAAAAGTGGGTAAAGGAATGTCTTAACAATAGTTTCCCCATGGTATATGCAAAATACAGCGTGAAGTTAGAAAAATATTTAAATTGAACTCGCTACACTCTCAATAGACCCAACACTGTATAAGCGACCTTCGTACAACGATGCTCCATCACTTAGTTTTGATGAAGGCGTGTAATTAAAACCCTCTTTCGTCGGCACATTTTCTTAGCGCTTATGAAAATATATATTCCAAATAGAAAAAATATAAAGAGTATTCATAATTTATTAATTTGTTTTAATAAATTTAATTTATATTTTGATTTAGAATATTAAGTATGATATGCACATTCGCACACATTTTCACGCTATTTCCCGCATAAAAGGAAAGGCAAGAAGAACCTAGTGTATAAATACCCTCTGTTTCTCATTTTTCAATATTTCTAAGTTCAATTGTAAGTTTTTGTTTACTTGTTAAAATCTCTTAATTTTAGAGTCGGTGCCAGCTGAAAGAAAAATAGCCTTTACTAATAGTTATTTAATACTAATTAGATTTCGACTCGGAGGAATAAATTATTTTTATTCCCACTCTCTGATAACAGAACAAACCGCAGTATTGAGTTTCGCCACTCAACAAGAGAGAGCGGAGCGTCTTATTAGGTGCCCAAATCCCTATATGCGAGATGCAGAATCAAGGATGTATAAGATCATCTATAGTTTAGTAGATAGATAGACAAAACTTTTGAAGTTCCAACTTAAAAATATTTAAAGAACAGAACAAATAACTTTAGAATATGGAGGTAATAACAACATTAAGGTTTTTTCTATGAATGCCCGAATTACGTTAATAAATTAACAATTGTATAATAATATTTTATTGAATCAGTTTTAACTCAGAGTGTGTAAATAATAACCTATTTCGAAATTTCATAAGATTATTAAACATACTCTGAATTATACTTGGTACTGTTTAAAGTTTACATACCTCGTGTGCACATCTTTAATTGTAATATTTTACATGTTTTGAATAATAAAAATATATATACAGATGATAACATCTGTATATATATTTTTCGGTTCTTCGTTTTAAACCGCATGGAAAAATAAACAGAGAGACTAGTGTATAGACACTCTGTTACCATATATATTTTTTTAAGAAACTAGCTTAATCTTTTCGTATTACTACTTAACTACTACTTAATTGTATGCACTATACAATGATAAATGCAAAATAATTATAAATTTAAAAATTCCATTTCTTGAAACTAACGCGTTCAAGTAAAGTTTTTTTTTAGCTTTTTATAAATTTAGTATACTATTTATTTATTTACCTTGGTTTGTCATCATCACCGGAGTAAAGCTCGAGTAGGAACCGCTGTGGCAGTCCGCCGTCGAAGCCGGCGACGCATGACACTTCCACCGAGTCAGCCGTTTGATTCCATAGCGAACAATTCCTAGGCGCGTGAGGTTTGCCTGTTAGAGATAATAAAATGTGAATTATTTATTGTGAATATCATATTGTGGGGAACGGAGTGTCTTAACACTAGGTTACTTATGACTATTATATTTTTTTATCGAATCTCGGGTGACTTTGCGTGATACAGATTAATTTAGTTAACCCCAACTCCAGTTACTCAAATTACCTCCATATACATAACTATATGGAGAGTTACGTTCTGTGGCATTAAGAACGTGGTGATATAAAAAAATAAAAACTTTCCTTGTCGACTACTGAAGTTTTAAGAATAACTTGGATTTTATAGATAAAACATTTTTCTTTTCTAAACAAGCAGCTTCTTGCTTTTTTTCGCGTGGTAGGTTAGACAGAAATAGCCTGTTAAGACGCAGGTGGTGGTACCCAAAGCCACGCTTTGTCTATCAGAGCGGAGAAATTAAAAAAAAATAAACAAAGATACTAAATAAAAGGGAGATACTATATCTGGTTAACTATATTTTAGTATTTCCAGTTTTTTACCAGCAGCCACCATCTGGAACACGCAGGGCGCGAGTTGCGTGCCGACGTCGTTAGCAGCGGAGCAAGACAGCGTGCCGTAGTCCAGGTCTGCCACCGGCGTGTATCTGAATAACGTATCAAAACTACTTGTTATAAAAATATATATTTTTTATAGTATTTTTTAGATTTTACATAAAACTTTTAAGAGTGTTGTCGAGCAGAAACTAATTAGCATTCCATGTATCGTTTAGGGTCCTTCGCATCAGATAGTAAGGAGTTCAGAACAGTAACTGCGGCTTACGAACCTAGTGTAGGCTTTAAGAGAGAGAGCCCCTTTGATATGTGAAACTTTACATTATGTTTTATTAGGGCAGAAAATACTGAATTTGAGTCTTTTGGATATAGAATAAGTGTTTTAATTTATCGATAGCCCTTATTTTTCGACTGAGTTTCGAATTCTTTTTATAAAGAATTCGAAAGAAGAAAGATTCTTTTTATAAAGAATTAAATAGAAGCTCGTAAGGTGAAAGTGAACATGAATGCACAGCTGAAAGGAACCCTTAAAGCTATATTTTGGTCACAAGTGCCAGGTACAGCTTCATGCTTTTCAATTCGCAATAGAATGGATCTGGCATTTACACGGTAAATACATTGAATGCTTAGTGGTTATATTTATAAAATAAAATAATGATATTTGAACTTTTTTTTTAGTAGCGTGTACTGGTAATCAAAAATTATGTTTTTTATTAAAGTTGTATTTTATCTATACATTCTAAACATTTTGCAAAGCATTTTTATTACTAAGCAATATAAATAAAAGAAATCATTTAAGAAGTAATCAGGGGTGGCGGGCGCTGGTCTGTAAATCAAGCGAGATCTTTGCCCAGCGATGGTACGGTAATGGCTCGTAATTTGCTCCTTGATATTTTGGAGCCTCTCACAGAAAAAGCCGCTTAATCACCTTTTGAAATGAAAGCTCTGTGCTATAAACTTGATTTACGAAGCAATTTTCTCGATTTTTAAAGCATAATATACAGTTAAAAATGGATACAATAAAAACCATCAGAATCGATTTTTTTGACGAAAATTAGCTCGATTTTTGCATTGCAGGACGTTCCTCCTTTCTGATTGTGTAATTGACAAGCTTGAAATCCGATTCTGAATCAGTGAATAACAAACATTCACGCTGATTAAACTTTTCATTTCGACAAACTTGTTCAATTGCAAAGGATTTGCATGACCAGGCTTTTCGTGAGAGCCGATTTCAACCGACTTTTCATCGATGTCTCGGAATCATTCTTCTATTACAGAGTTTGAAATAGTATTTGATAATGTTTGTAACATATAAAATGTATAACTTATTTACAGAAGTTGTGTAGTCGTATAAAGCAATGCCGTATTCCCTTTTTTATGTATTTTCTATTTAAAAATAACTAAATAGCAGTATCGTCCTAATTGAGTTATTTGTTTGTAATATTTTCAGAACTTAACTCTAACAACGTTTATTAATATTCTTATATCAATTATTTTCTTAATTTTTAATTAGAGGAATTATATAATTACACTTAATCAATACAACATAAATTGAAATACTAAGTCACTTAAATACATACTTAAGACTGGACGCGCTGCCATTAGACGTATATCTATCAGCTGCCACGTCGAGGGTTTCCCCGGAGTTATTGAACTTCCACTTGAAGACCGCGGCGGGCGGGTCGGCGTCCACCTCGCATACTATCACCACGGACTCACCGCGCGCCGCTCCCACCACCGTCACGCCGCCACTCCTACAGGATGGCGCATCTGAAATTAAAAATATATCTGTTATGGTATTATCTATATTATAGTTTTTAAAGCATTGAGTTTCACCACTCAACAGGCAAAAATAAGGCGTATATTAGGATCTAGGTCTTTACACTGGGTTTCCTCTGCCTATCTGGACAAATGCGGGATTCAGCGTGATGCAAAAAAAATGTAATTTTCAATTCTGTATTGCACGTTATATTCCGCACACAGCATGGTAGGCAGAGGGAACCTCGTTTTAAGATACTGTGTTTCCCAATTTCCGTCATTGTATTTTGATTTTTGCTTTTGCACTAGCGGTCTGCGTAACCTGCGGTTTTCCAGCGAAGAAAAAAGATAACGTCCCATTGACCGTTTTGCACAAAACTATGACGAACCTAATTATGTTTAAAGGCAAAACTGAACTTGTTCGCAATCTAAATATCGCAAGATTTTACTTTCTCACAAAACTGATTCCAAATATCTAGTCTAGTCTAGTTACGTGTCAATTGTCATTTGACTCTTGCACGACCCGGTTGGGGCTGGGGGGGAATGAGGCACATTATCGTATTCGGATCTCAATTTAACTATCTCTGTAATAGTCGCCGCTTCCGCAGATTGAAATGGATACTTGCGATTGAGGTGAGCCGATAGCGAAACTATCAAGTAAATTGGAACTGTATTCGGCCCAACGGTCACGAATATTACTGTAATAACCTCGCAAGCAGCTCTGACTAGTTTTTAGTTTGGGCTAGAGCATTTTTTCCTGTGAACGTTTTTGCAGAGTGTGCAAAAGTTGTGTAGTAAATGGGCGGACATGCGACGTATCCAGTGCATTAGGCAAGGCGACACGCGACCTTGCGTTTTCAATCATTGGTAATGTTTTTTTCTCTATTAGAACTTTACCTGCAAATTCTTTGATCTTGTTACTGGTTTTCTTGTGTAAAAATAATAAGTGTTAGTACTATATTAAGTAGAATTTGTTTATTTATTTGCCTTATATAATAAGTAGATTATTTCGATTCATCTACTAACGCCAAATTAATAAATCACTTCACCAAATGACTCAAAAGCAATAAGACTTATTTCTCCACTACACAAGCGTTACAAATCTTTTACTCTAAATTACTTCACATTGATTCCAGCATTTTCTTTTGTGATTGCAATCTGCTCTAATGTCGAATTCTGAGAAACTTTGAAGAGATGGATTGTTTAACGTGGATCAAGGTCGGCCTCCGGGAGCACAATGGGTGAGTGAGTAACGAACTGATTCTGCTCATAGTTTCTGTACAAATACTATTCCCAAATATAATCCATTCACGTTTTGCCAACTGCCTTGGAGTTAATTTAATTTTCTTGTAAATAATGTTTTGGGTGTTGCAAAAGTATTGATTGAGTGAGGCTAACAGTATAAACTTATGTTTCGGGCTACTATTTTAAATTAACAAAACAGAGTTTCGGGATAGAAATATTTTTAAGACCAAATTACCACCACCTTATTCCAGTTACCATTCCAGAACCAGAGGGGGGAAATCAAAATAATTGAAATAAAGAAATAAAATTATTATCAAATGTAATATTAACAGTCAGACGCTATCCTATTGTTTCATTCTTGATCCACTATTGATATTATTCCGATATTTTTAGTATAAAGTAATTTATATATCTCAGTGTGTCGATTATAAGCCAATCTCATACAAGTACCCTACGAGTATATATATACAGCTAAAAAATTAAAAGATAAGATTAAACATAAAATTACATAGTAACACACCCTCTAAAACCCAAAACTAAGTTCCCAATGACCTTGTGTAGTTCGAGAGTAACTGGTTGGAATTGGGGCAAGGAGCAATTATGTCGCACGCATTAATAATGAGCCGGCCGCAATGCAGGGACGTACACGCACCGACACTTAGTGAAAACCAAATGCTGAATTTTGAACATCTAGTTGTAGATATATAGTTGGAGTTGTAATACATGGGTTGAGTTTATAGTTTAAGTGACGGTTCCCTTTATTTTCTCTCTCTGGTAAAAAAGGTGGACAAAGCGCTGCGTTGTTGTGTTAAGTGGTGAAACTAAACGCCGCTTCTTGTTTTACTGGAGTTATAAAAGTAAATTATTTAAATATAGTCATATTTCTAAGTGAAAAGCAAACTTAAAACTATTGCGTTCACGTTTTAGCTTCAAATTGTATCCTGCACACAGCAGGGTGGACAGAGGGAAACAGAGAACTGCCGCATTCTTGAGGCATTGCCTGCTTAATTACGATACTCAACATCGTGCTTTGTTCCATTGCCAGAGCGAAGAAATGAAAATATTAAATAATTCATTCCTCTAAGTGCGAATTGAATCCACAACAGTCGTTTACAGTCTCGCACGCTTCTACCCCTGTGCCTCAGGCCTCAAATCAGAAAAAAATGCTGATGAATAACAATGAAACAAATTTGCGATTAGAGAAATAACCATACTTAAGTCAGTATTTAGGAAATTGTTTTACGGCTTATACTACAAATATAATTCAAATTTCCTTACAAAACGCCTCGTGTAGCGTTTAACGAATGACGAGGCCGGAGGAGGTGACCACCTGCGCCCCGTCACGTTACAGAAGAAAGCCCAATTTATGCCCTTTATATTTTATACCTCGCTTAATCACCTCAATCTAGCGGCATAATTGCCTATTGTTTAGGATTTCCGGGGAATCCCCAAAAATGAAATTAACCAGTAATACACCTGTACTGGTTGAAGATGAATGATTGTTTGTCTTTATACGTCTGTTGTGAGTAATGGAACTGATGGATTTAGACTTCTAAAAAAAAACCGTATAGCAGTATAGGCAAAGGGACTCTTCGTCTTATTTCCAGGGCATAAAAAGGAATATATATATATTTTTTCATTCATTCCATTCATTCATCCAACTAGGAGCCGAACTCATGATCATCACATTCAAAGTCAGATGCCTCTTCCTATAGACTTTTTTCTTTAAAAAGTTACCCCTGTGACACTTTTAATAATATTTTTAAATAAAATGCGGATATTTATAAAATAGATAATATAAAATCTTTATATCCAACTCAAATAAACATTTACTTTAAAAAAAAGACCGAATAAATACTTTCAAAAATGAAGTAATCTTTTCAGGAAAAGGAACAAAACAGTGTTAATTTTGTATAAGTTTCCGTATTGTGACTTCTTAATTCGTAGAAGCAATGGCGGTCACCATTCATTTATTCAGGCTATTGTCCACCTCGGCGTGATTGTTTCCCAGTTTCGGGTTCTGACCTTGCTCCCTACCTACTTGAAAACTCACGTATATAAATTTGTAGCAGTATTTATTTACTTTTAAATTTATTCTACCAGTACAAAAAAATATATATATTTGTAGAAACGTTATTATAGATTATTGGTCGCTTTCAAGATCGTTTGCGTGAAATATCAAACGTAAAATACCGTTTTTTTTATTCCCGCAGAATATTCAGAAAATACTTTTTTATTGTTACTCTATTCTTATTAAGAAATTTTTATGCCAAATTTTGGCGTTCTACACCGTGTAATATTGGCTGTTCATAGTCTGTCACTCAGTAAATAAAGGAAATCTTACGTATGAATTTATTAGAAGGAACACTTATTTTCTCTTATTTTATTTAATATTTGACCTATATATCCAGATATTTCTACCCCAGTAATATAGCAATATAAAATTCGGGCAAGTAAATTTGGTAGGATGTGAGTGCATCGAGCAAATAAGGATGGGGTCCGAGCGCCGCGGGCCATTATTCTGAATTCCCGAGCTCTGTTGTAAATCATTATAGTCGAGATGTAGTACGGCAGCGCGGCGCAAGCGGAAAATTTGGATGAAAATATGTTACTTATGAAGAATCTTATTTATCTTTTAGTTAGAATATAATATATGAATTTATTGATTTTTGTTGATGTTTTATTTATAAATTTTCAGTTGGTAATTTGGTTAATTGGTGGTAGAGTTTTTTCACTTGTGTTCGTAACAGAACGGATTTAGCAGTTTTACACTCTAAGCCGACAATATTATGTTACTTATAAGTTCAATAATAAAGAAAAAAGATTTAAGAAGAAGATAAAAAATATTAAAACTTCGCAATATTCATGTAATATGCATATGAACATACATACAAAAGATATCTTGAAGGTAATAGAAATATGTTTTTTTATTACAAATTACACTACTATTAATTATTCAAATATACTTTTATATAAATTTAAAGTGATAAAAACTTACATTTAACTCTAAAATGGAGTTCATTAGACACGGTTTCCCCTTCAGCGTTAAGCGCCGAGCACGCGTACCGCCCGCTACTGTGCCGCGTCACCTTCTGCAGTACCAGGCTCTGGTTGCTGTGGAACACTCGGGCTGTTGCGTTGTGAGCGAGCGGCCGGTCCTGTGGAGGAAGGGTGGATTAGAAAAGGTTTCATCGTATAATTCGTCGAAATGGTTGACAAATCATAGTTTTTGATGTTGGATCAGTAAGAATAGAAACGTAGTTAAAATTTAGAATTTTCACCTTTTTGACCAAACGAATACCTTTTTGACCAAACGAATTTTATTTTTTTTATATGAATATAAGCAATTCAAAATTTAAGAAAATACTGTCAGTATTAATTATTTAGTGATGTACTATCATTTGTCTTGCACTAGTATCAAGCATAATATTTTGATCGTATTCCTATAAATTATTAACACTAACACGAACTAACACTAAGAATAATCTCAGACTTAGAGAATCCGCAAGAAACATAGCGCGAATCTGTTTATTACTTATTTATATTTTTGTACCAGCTGTATTTTACTGTAACCTTTATTATAGTAATAAATTAACGAAGTAAATTGCCGCAATGAATCTCTCTCGCAACTTACTCAAGCAAATACAGGTGGCTAGTGGTGCGCTTCATAATCATAAATCCTTAGGCGCAGACTAGGCAATGCGGCGAACTTAAAACTGGTTCAGTGGAACTACAATTGCATCAGCCCACTCGGGAAATACAGGCTTAGTTTTCTCAAAGTGTTTGTTAAAGAGACGGTTTTGAATATACAGTAGGTAGGTACTGTTGTTAGTATGGCTGGAGATTTGGTCTGTTGAATTAAGTTTAGTGTATTTTTAGTGATACATTACACGGATTTAAATAACTATGTTATCAAATTTGAGACATTTGCGCTTTGAGCGAAGGGTGTTAGCGCCCCTGGAACCTTTGCTCCATTGCTTCACGATAGAACATGAAATAATAATTTAAAGTATCTTAATTATTTTCGGGAAATAGAGAGTTTAACCTCACCTCTGTCTATCCCAACTATAGAAAAAGGGTAAAACTGCTTTTTAAAATTATTATCACTAACTAACCAAGCAAAATGAGCATGAACCAATACAACCAACTCCGTCCATGCCCGCGTACCGTATAGACTATAGAGCGTAGGCCATCACCGGCCCTAACAATAAAACTGAACGACAGCATAAACACGGAGCTTTTAAAAGCGTTGAATAAAGTTGCAAACGTTTGAGGGCGTTTAGCAGAATATGATTTTTGCACAAAGGGGTCCATTACGTCAGTACAAAAGGTAGCGGACAATGCCTCAGCGACAACTGATTATTTCTTGTTCCTAACAAAAGGATTTCTAATTATTAGAGCAGATAAGTGAGTTGGAGATTAAAGGAGTTCACTGCAGGTGATAGTTGTGAGGGGAACGAGTGTTGGTTGCGTGCTTGAGGAGATGCTTCGATTTGTGTTTAATATTACCAGGCTTCAACAAAATACGTCCTTTTAATATTTGAAGAGTGGGAACTTAAATAAGAGGAGAATTTGGAGAGAGAATTACCTTTCGTATAGCATAATTATTAATAATTAGGTTATCCAAAACAAATACTATCGTCTAATTCAATTTCACTAATTACTATCCAAAATATACCCAAAATTTGCATTGCAGGTTCACCTCGATCCGTAAATTATCCACACAACAATTTCCATATTAAAATACAGGAACCCCAAAATAACAGACCCTTCCTGTTTATCCAGCGAAACAATGATGTACTCAAATTAGCATGGATACGAAATTCTCACTTCGCTTCTACGTAGTATAGTACGGTCGGCGAGTTGTGGCCGTTCTGAAATTAGTTGCACATGGCTGTGCAGATTTAAATTTAGGATTTGTTTTTATTTTTTATTATTTTAATATAGTGAACAATGCGCATAGCGTCAGAGGAACTAGCATTATGGTGGCCACGATTCGCAGACTATACTATACAAGCGTTACAGCTATCGGGAAGAAGCAAAATTTCATTTCTCCTAATGAAGTCGGCGAAGGCAAACAAAAACCGTCCGCCAAAAGATACTGCTTCGGCCGAAATTAAAAGAGACATTTTAAAAGCCGGTCTTTGTGTATAGATTGAAATATACAATCCTTGCGGCGTGACGAGGCGTCGCACTCGAATGTAAATAGCGTTATCTTTGCTTCCTTTCATTGTTTCTTGTTTTTTTTTCATATCTCGGAAGATAGCATTGTTCAACTGAGTAATGAGTTTAATTTAGATTGTCCTTTTAACTGGAGTGGAATAGATTATGCGAAATATTGAACTTAAATATTATAGGACAGGGACAGTAGTGTCTGACGATAAATGCGACGCTTGTGGGTTCGATTCCTACTCTAGGAAATGAAATTATATTTAATTTATTTTTAATTCCCATAACCAAAATTTCCAAAGTAGAAAACAGAGTATATTAACATCAGTTTCTCTCTGCTCATCCTGAAATGTGAGAAAATGTGTGAAACGAAAAAAAATGTTAATTTACCTTAGTAAAATCCCGTAACAAAGATACAAAAAAAACTCATTTAAAATATATGATGATATCGATATAATTTATTACAATATATAATAATTTGATAGACGATAACTGGAAATATAGTATAATATGTGGGAGGAATTTAATTTGATAACTTCATGTTTGAGGGCTTATGCTAGAATATTACAGACATTTTAATATGATAAGCCGCCGCTTACTTTATTGAGACATATTGTATTTTTCGTCTGCTAACAGAAAATTGGTGGTCGTGAAGCAGTGTTGGACTGGTTGTCGGTACGATTCAATTCATTCACTTTGTATTCCGTATATAGCATGGTAGACAGAGGGAACTCAGTGTTAAGACACTATTCCCTACTTTCCGCCGAATTTTTGGGGCATTGCCTGTGGAGCTCAACGTCGTGCTTTTTTCCTTTAATTTCTTCGTTCTGGTAAGGCGATGACTTTATCGTTTCGGAACTTGTAATAGTGGTAAAGGCTTCACCATCAAATCAATGATTTATACGTTTTAAGTTACGAGTATATCATATTAAAAGCAGGTTTCCCCTCAATACCACGAGTTATTCACGTACTAACATACAAGTATATATGTATACATTATTATGTAACATACTAACATACATATGGCCCCAATAGTAACGATTCACGCAGCGCATTAATCCAGAACTCGTTAGTATGTAAATAGAAATAAAACAATGCTAGTAATGTTCAAAAACAAACGCAGTTCTCTAAAGTAATGACTGCGTGTGGATAGTGAATCGAAACTATATATATTACTTGAATCATATATTAATAATATAATATAATATATTATTTTTAAAAAATTTTTTAGCTTCACCCCACGCATACCCCACGATGTATAGCAGGGTAAGTTAAGGGAACCTAGTGTTCATATCGTTACCATCTTTTTTTTTATTTAACGCTGCGCTTCATATTGTTATAAGTTAAAAAAAAACATTTCTTTCTCACCCATAACCGTCGCTTTTACAGCCAGCCGCTGTGCTGCTAAGCGACCCTATACCCTATATGTATTGATTTGACTGAAATATAAATCATAATAATTTACTTTGAATCTAAGAATAAGTGAGATTTCTTTTTGAGTCAATACAAATGATATTTCTAGAACTTCAATTAAATTTAAAATGAAATTCTTAAAAGAAAACAATCTTCATAGCACCATAAAAGGAGTACGAGTATTCAATCAAGAACGTCCATTATTATGGGGCTTAGTTCTAACGAGTACAATCTCGAATCACCCGCGATCGCGAGGGACCCCCACGATCGCGGAAATAAGTCCCATTAACGAATAAAGAGGAAAAATTTGTACCGGATAACGGTGCTTGCTTATTCTTTGAAAGAAACCATATTTGTGAATATAATATAATGCATGTTTTAAATTAAACTTTTTAACCAGAATATATATTTTTGGAATCCCGACCTTTTGAATATTTTTGAAGTAGTCTTTGGTCATGGGTAGGCATTGTAACGTGGCAATAAAGTGGCATTCGTATATAGGTATATATTAAACCAATCTTTGTATTGCCGAAACGAGCTATTTTATAACTCAGGCCTTAAAGATTTCTCAAGGCAAAAATTTACAGAACTTAATATATTATTATGAGATTTTTAACTTTATTAGGTTAACATTATTCGATTAATTAGCTATTTTCATCTGAAAGAACAATACCAAATAGAAACCCTTAAGGCAAGCAATATAAAAACACAGTGCTCAATAAACAGCAACAGGTCGCGATACAAAAATATAGATTAAAAGTACTTGTTTAGAGTAACAAACAGAATTGTTCGGGGCACAACGAACAAAGTACACATCCCCCATACTCTGAGCGTTTTATTTGCTTCGGCCTTCGACTGGAGCGTGCCGATGCCCGCCCCTGCCGGCTTTGTCGACTGCTTTTTAAAATAAAACTAAAATATATATTTGTACTAATACTATTATAAAAGTTTACTTGTTCTTCTGGTTTCTGAAAGGAATGACTTTGATCATATTGACCTACGCACTTATTCAATGAAATGTTGTCAAAAAGGACGTATGTTTCAAATATTTGCTTGAATTCATTCATTGAACGAAATTGTAATTCCGCCCCTTGTAACGCAAAACAATACGCAAATCCAAGGTAAAATGAGATAACTCACTAATTGAGAGACTTTATTTCGTGTCTATATGGGGAGTAGTTTTACTCCCCACAGAGATCAACACGTAAAAGTCAAAAATAATATAAAAAATTAAAATATAAACTAACTAAAATAAATTGTGCATTTAAAAAATGTACATATGTGAAATAGAGAACTAAGAGTATAGTAAAAAAAACAACATTGAAATTTTCTAATATTGTGTTATATAACACAACGTATATTGCTTGTATTCGATATTCACTGCCCTAGCAAAGAGAAAGAAATTAGAATCCACAAATGTCGCGTCCAAATGCAAGTACCATCTGCATCGAGATTGTCACGTAAAATATGAGAAAACAACACTTTCTGAACAAATACCTACGTCACGTCATTCCACTTCAGTGGATCACTTACAAATGAGAGTTTGGACACTTTAGTTCATTAAACCAAAATCATAATAACGAATAGTAATTTACGAAAATGCGATATGCCCCAAAATTTTATTAAACAATGCCCCAAATGGCGATTTTAATGAAAATTTCGCAGGTAACATTTGTATTCGCGATCGACCGCAATCATTTTGCACTTTTTGCCGCTTGAGCTTTAAACGCGGCCATTTGTCGCGTCGTCACGCCTCATTGTTTTATATGTGATTGTTTTTGAAAAATGTCCCTCTGTACGCGATACGCCCGAATTAAACCCACAAATTTACTGCTCTTTCGTTTTCATGTCGGATTTTGTAAATAAAACCAGAATATCATGATTTTTTGTTTTGGATAAATAAATGGTGTTCTTGCTGAGTAGCAGGGTTTAGCATGGATGTCATGATGAAGAAGAACGTACTGAGATGATTTGGGCACGTCGAGGGAATGAGTGAGGAAAGAATGAAAAAACGATTTATGTAGCAAGAAACAGAAGCGGTAAGAGAGGAAGGGAGAGATTTTGGTTGACCTTTGATACCGGCGAAAGGTCACTGTAAATCAGTGTAAGAATACTTGGTTCCTTCCATTTTGATACATTGTAAGTTGAGTGGTGGAACTCAACGCTGCAGTTTATCCGCTGAAGCGGGAAAATTAATATAACTTAAAAGTACTAAATAAAGTATACCATAGAATATTGTATATTTTTGGTCGTACAATATTTGGGCGCGTCATAACGTAGTAATGGCCGCGAGCCGGGATCGGTCATCTCTTAGGAGGGTCACTCAAAACCTCCTCTCCCAGGGGACCCAAATGTTTCATTATTAATGCGGACATTATCTAACATATTAATCTTTCTTACCTGCCGGAAAGCATTTCGTTATTATGTACCTATATAAACCTCACGTATTATTATAGGGTAGGCAGAGAAAACCTAGTGTCATGACACTCAGTTTTTAACGCACCGCCCGTATATGACACATTGTTAGTTGAGTGCTAGAAATGAGTACCAAACTTTGTTAAATAGGTAAAATAAAAATTATTAATCTATCCAAGTGAGGATTGAATCTACTACCACTACATTTACAATCTATTCTATTCTATTATTATTTATTTTAGAAGATCCCATCACAAAAGCAACTACTGCAATACTTATCATAACTCCTCAAATATATCAAATACTTTTATAAGACAGAAAATCTAATTCCCTCATACAAATTTAAATACAAATATTAATATTAATAATATTGAAACTAATGTTGAAAGTCATTAAAGTAAAATGCATTAACACGAGTGGTATTGCGCGGGCTGCATGGTGCAGGTACCGTGTATTTGTTAATTTAGTTCACTGAAGCGTTCACTATTGGCGGTGTTAGCGAAGTTGGAGCCGGCAATGTCCCGCAAAAACGTTTAGTTTAGATTAAGCGTTGCATTTATATAAACTGCTCTCTTCTGTTGGTTGTTTGTACGGTAGTTTGATTGCAATATTTAACTCACTTTAGTTTAGTGTTACTGATTATGTTTTATGGAATTAGCTTAGTTGAAAGTTTGTATATAAATATAATGTGGGGAACGGAATGTTTTAACACTAAGTTTCCAGGTTTTCTTCCAAGTGGATTCTATCCAGCTATGTCATAGGGATACAGCGTCTGTCAAACGCTGTTCCACTGGGCCACGACGGTATTTAGTAAATACACAAAAAAATTAAAATCGTTTCAAAATAATTCATTTTCTTTATTTTTTACGATAATTTAATCTTCTATTAACATAATTATACTCGTACAATATAGTTGAGAAGTGTTAGGCGCAGAGTAAGGCTGTAAGCGTGACAGGCTATGGGTTCGATTCCCACTCGAGAAAATGAAATATTTAATGTATTCATTGCCTTGGCTCTGGTATCGAGGCAAAGCGAGAATCGAGTTCTGCCACTCAACACAATACCTCCAGAATTCGGAAAATGGGGAGCGGAGTGTTTTAACACTAGGCTCCCTCTGCTTACCCCGCTAAAGGGAGATACAGCATGAAACTAAAAAAATAATATATACAATATACATACAACATATAAAAATAATTCAACAATTTATTTATATCGCATCGTCAAGACATTATACAAAGTACGCACAAATATAGCTCGTTGCGCGTAATACCGCTATATTGGCCTTTTTGTTCGTCTCCAGAGATCATGTGTTCCGTGAAAGGATATTACGTTATAATGAATTATTTCCAGCCACAGCTCCACTGCTTTATTGTCATGTCAGATGTAACGCTACCGAATGTGAATGTCACACATAAATTCTTCTTTTATACAACGAGGGCTAAGAATCCTCGAGATATAGGAAGTTTAGCGGAATTCCTATAGCTTTTACAGTCAAATATGCTGGGGGAGCAGGTTTCTGTACTTTTTTTTATTTGGTTTGGTTTTTCTATAGTTTTTTAAACTAAACAAATATTTTTTTAACAATAATAATGTTACTAAGCATATGTTTTAATGCTAGCTCCTCTGCCTACCCTGCTATGCAGGAAAAATTTAAGCATAGTGACAGAACGATAGCAATTGGAAGAAAGGTATTTAAACAATATATAACAATAAATGAAATATTTAGATCTTTAGCACTTACGAATACACGAAAACTATTTGTTAGAAGTATATCAAATATTAATATGAATTTAAATTTGTAATCAGTTTTAGGATCATATTTCACTCCAACCATTTTTTACTTAAAATACAATTAAATTCAAAATATATTTTGCTAAAGCTTATAAAAGCTTTACTGTACCTTCCTTTTCCGTTGATATTTAAATTTTAACTTGAAAATTCCAAATTAAAATCCTGTTTCATTTTAATTGGGTAAGAAAAACGAGAATTCCAACGAGAATGTCGTCGAATATTAGCAGATATAGCAATTGCTTGACGTTGTTTCAATATTTTTTAAATACGGTGCAACACGATGGACAGTGAACTCACACTGAATCCACTCTGTCTGTTATACTAATGTTAACTAACATCTTTAGGTTACATTTTAAGGCAAATCTTTTTGTCTCAAATGAGGATCGAATCTACGTCCAAGTGTAATTAGCTAGCTATATATATATATTAGAAATACATGAAAAGGAATGTAAATGGTACTTGGCACTAAAGCTAGACTACAAGATGCATTTAGTAAAACATTATTTGAGCTCTCAAATCCTCAGAGCCTAATAGCGACTAACTTACAACTAAGTGAAGTAGGAAATTTCAATGAGAACATTGTATGCGCCGGGGTAACTCCCAAGTTAAACCGAATATCCGATCAAATTTGACAAAATGACTCAACTTCAAACAATATAAGTAACATTAGTGAATTAGCTCGCGCTACCAACTTCGCCTGTAGTCCATGTCAGACTACGTGCAGTGCATCGCTTACTTTGTTTACCTAAAATTGTAAATTTATAATTTCTTTAATTGTTTATGTGTAAGTCGAGGTCGTCTTCGCAGAGGCACAAGGGTATGACTGTAAACATGATAGTTGTGGGGTCCATCCTCAATCGGAATCCATCCCACTCTGGCTGTCTATTTAGAGTGGATAGACTACCAGGTTTTGCTAGAATATATGGCATAGGGATATTGTTTATATGGTCCTACTATATAATTCGATTAAACAGCAAAATAACATTTAGAACGCTTCGTCATATTCATGAACATATTTCAAGATAAGTTCAAGTCTTAAACTTGAATATATTTACCTACATATATATTAAGACAGAAATTCCGCATATTATTTTCCTACGTAGAGTTTTATGCAAAATGTCAACGTGGCCGTTACATTCGTCTCTGTGCAATTTCTTTTAGAACACGTTTAAGTTGACATTGGTCAGAAATGAGATTACAAGCCACAGAGTCGTATGTAAAAATATCCTCTTTTGTAGGATAATTAGATGAGAGAAGTTAACAAGGACAGCAGCTGCATACATATAAAAGAATTATCGTACTTAAACAACCTTTTGAGATTTTTTTTAAAGACAAAGGGTAGGTAATTTAAACTATTACAACATTTAATAAATAATCTATATATATAA
>FAPJ01005030.1:0-31000 GCA_001485985.1 Heliconius ethilla aerotome | reverse complement strand
TATTAATATTCTTTTTATTTACTATTCACATTCCTAGCAATATATTTAATTTAAGGAAATGAAACTTACATTATTTATAAATACTGATACAACATTGTCTGGATTATCCTGATATGGTGCAGGCGGACCTCCGACAATCTTTTGTCCCTTTTCAAAGCTGACCGCGAAGCACGGTATAAGTATCATTTGTAATACTTTAGCTTTCAGTTCTTGAGACATGGCGTCACTTGCAAAATGTTCGACGAATCGGAAAAACGCTGAGCGCTTCCATTCCACCGTATAATTTTGCGCTACAGTATTTTCCAGAAAATCGCGCAAAAACTACAAAAATAATTTAAGCATAATAGAGAAAATAAAGGAAAATGATCTACCATCTAACTTAATTATATTTCTCTAAAAGAAATATATGTACTTACTTGAAAATCTGGTATAAATCTGTCGCATAAAGCGCGAAGCAATTGAAACAGTAAATCGATATTAGACGGATGGTGACAGAAGAAGCGCAACAGAATTTTCACTATTAATTTTGGCTCCTTCCAATGAGTGCAGTCTACATTGTCCACTTTCTTGTGTACTTCCTGATAACCAAATAAATATGTTGATTAAAAAATTAAAATATTTCTAATTAGTATCATAGTTATATTAATTTTATTTAATTATTTTTTTCTTCTAGTTTGATACTAAGGACAAACTGTAACATATGGATTATTACGGATAAGAAGAAAAAAAATTGTAAATAAATTGAAAAGGGGAGGAATTGAAGTATATTTCATATTGTGGATATGTACTGTGCAACAATTTATAAAAAAAAGTAACCACTTACATGATATTGATCAGTACACCAAATTCTTTTCAGCAATTCAATAAGATCGTGCTGAGTGGACAGCCATTGGTCGTCAAACTTTATTAGGATGGATATAACCCGTATGGCCTGGAACTGCATTTCTGCTTTGTCGGCCTGTGGTACAGTGGCTCCTGCACCACCACTGTTAGCAGCTAATAACTGCATAAGTCGAGGTTTCTTAGCCGTTTGTAATGATTCTCTAAATGCTGACCCAGCTTCTGAATGCTTTACTAAATACACTAGGAAACGACTCCACTGTTGATCTTTTATGTTGTTGTCACTCATTATTAGGTCTAACGTTTCCTTCGGGTATCTGTTAATAAAAAATATTATAATATTTATTATTTTTTATACGCTACAATATTTAAAATGTCTATTGTGTATACATACCTTAAAAGAAATTTAACGAGGGGCTCCCTAAACGGAGATCCAGCTTCTATCATTAACGACTTTTCAGTATGGAATATTAGGCGACATAACACGTCAATGAAACGCGGTGATGCAGCGGGTATTTGATGAAATATACCTATTAATATTATAATTTTTTGTTCGTTTTCCATATTCTTTGATACACTTTGTAGAAAATTGCCTCCTATGAAAAAGGAATAGTTTAAAATAGTCATAACTTTAATAGTAACTCAATAACATTTTAAATGTTTTAAAGTAAAATTACTTATCACATACCTCTATTTGTTTGAATAGAATAGTCAAGAAGTTTCTTTAACAGCTGTAGTAGTTGTTCACAGAGCTTCTCGCTAAATGTAGATGGGAATAGCTGGGTTAAATACGAGAGCCGCTTCGCGCCATTCACGCTGAGGTTGCGATGATCACCGAGCGTGAGTAATAAAGGTCTCATTACCGGATGCACCATTTCCATATCAATTTGGAAACCTAGTATAAACTTACGCATACATTCGAAGCCCACCTAAAACAGCATGAATGTTAAGAACAAGTGTTAAAAAAATATTTGCAAAAACGAATTAACTATTTTAATGTGTCAAAATGTTATATCATTTCCGATAGTGACGATAACAATGATTGTATACCTGTTGCAACTCCTGGTCATTTTTCTCTAAGGACTTATAAAGCACTTGGAATATTTTTTCTCTGCAGGGCTTTTCCTGTATGTAGTGACAAGCAGCGAGAGCGCGGAGAGCGGAGGCGCGCAGAGGTACTAAGTTCACTCCCTTATAACACGGCAACTTGCCCAGCATAGCGTCCTCCGCTTCACACAGAGATAGCAACTCGCGGAAGAACACCTTGTGCTCGTTTATGTTTAAATCTGTAATAAATACGCCTTAAAGAATTATACCATTAAGCCTTATTTAAAAATCTAGTTAATTTATTTACAAACTCTAAAAATATATATAGTTTATCATAACTTAAACAGTAAGTTAAAAAACTTTCCATAAATTTACTTAAAGAAATATTTGTCATATTTAACAAAGGAATCTTTTGCAAGAATATAGACATACCTATTGTAAATAATCTCGGGTTGAGAGTTGTGCAGAATGTCGTCCCATCCATGAGACCCATCTGCGCATTAGCTGGTTGATGACGAAGTAGATGTTTTTTCGGTGGAATGATGTCAGCCAGTACCTCCCTATGAGGATCCATTACCTCTGTTACAGATTTATTTTGCAATTCGGCAATTAATTTCAATGATTTCATAGCCTAAAATATTTATACAAGTCATTACTTATTCAAAGTATAATTCCAATTATTATATTTAGGACAGCGTTTAGTAAATGAAAAATACCTGTTGTCTAACTAGAAGATGGGGACTGGTCACTTGCAGCACCAGCTCTTGCAAGACATCGTGTAGAGCGCGAGCTTTAGCCGCTGCTACGTCTCCCTCGGGCTCCACGCCTTGCACGCCCGGGCCCGTCACGCAAACACGCACTAAGCGCTCCAAGTTCATAGTAGCCATGTCAATGGCCCCCGATGACACCTCGCCAGTTAGATCCATCATTACAAATAAAACAGCTTTCAAAAACGTAAACACATGTTTATAAACCCATTCGGGTGCCATCTTTTCAAACATAAATTTGACAGCGATACATCCTCCTAGTTTCGCATACCAAGCTCGTTCGTAGCACAATGCCGACATACGTTCCGCCAAGTACTCCATCAAAGGAAGACGGCAAGCGCGCTCCTTGCTCCCCAGAACTGTTGCCGCAGTTTCTATCATTAATACTAAAGCCAAATGGCCTGGTTTGCACAATTCTTTCTCTTCATGTCCCATTACTACCGCAATGGCGTCGACCAACACTAACGCATCGAGACCTTCTTTAGGACCACCTGAACCAGCAAAGGGCCCGGCTTCCTGAGCAATAGCCACCAAAGTATAATGTCGCACAAGTGATATCATAGTTTGTAAAACGTGATGCCGTAGTTCCTTTATCGCAGCAGCTACGAACATCCCTGTTAGGGCAGTACAGTGAGTGTTTCTGACTATGCTATTGCTGCATTTATAGTACGGACCACTTTGCGGTGGAATTTTTCCTTCTAAGAAACTAGGGTGGTTGAATAATTTTTGAAGAGTGGCTTTATCGTCATCTAAGTTGAGGGACGCAGCCAAGTAGCAACGAAGAACTTCCCAGCATTGACGTCTGTAGAACGGATCAGTTGTGCTTGACTTTAGAGCTGCAAACGCGGTTTCTATTACTTTATCTACTTCAAAATCTATAGGCTTGGGTTGATCTTGGAAGAAAGCCTGGACTGCGGGCGGAGGAGCGTCCGTCTCCCGATACTCCAACCTTTGTGGCTCTATCATCATTTTTCTATTTCCTCCACCGAATTTACCTAGGACTCTGAATGCTATCCTTGCAACTTCATTATTTTGCAATGTTCTCCACAGGGCTTGCATAAGGTCGGCTCTTACCGGTTGAATATGTTCGTACAAGAAATCTGGCTGCAAATTATCCACGCAGAGCTCCAAAGTTCGCAATCCTTGTGATATTAAGGTATGAGATCCGTTAAGTGCCGACACCAACGGATCCATGAGCATCGGTAAATAAGGCAATAGACTGCTAAGTCTTACAGGTACAGTTAGGCACAACTCTACAAACAGGTCTTTCATATGCTGTTTGTGAAGACCACTCTGAAGCCGATTTAAACCTTCTAAGAGATTGGGCAGTAGAGGCAAAAACTCCTGGTATAATAAGTCATGACTGCCGCCTCCGATTGAGCGAAACAAAGCTCTTAATAACAAGAAATAATTGTATGGCTCTTTAGCCGTCATCGCGTAATCCATAGCTTTGTTAACTATACTGTGTAAGTGTGGTCGAAGCATTTGCTCATTTTCGGTAGGAAACAAACTGACAGAACCAAAAACTAATTTAAACAATCTCAGATACAAGTTAGATCTTTCTAAATTTGTTCCCATTTCTTCCATACGCTTCAGCAAGTACTCAACAAGTACGGTCGCAAATATTGGTGACGTAGCTGGATTTGACAAAAAAGTATTGGCAATTATTTGTAATGTGGGATTTTTGTTTATCCTTTCAACCATGTGTGATATTGTTGCCGTAAAGATTTCTTGAAATGTTTGAGGGTTCATCATTGAAAACTGGAGAATACATTACAGTTTAAGAAATATTTAATTAAAATAGTATATACTAATAAAACACGTGTTATAATTTCAATACATACCACGCCACTAAAGTGTTCAAGTACTTCTTTTTCCTCTTTAGAGCGTACATGGGGTTGAGCCGGCGGCTGCGCTGATGCCCTCGGGGCTGATAGAGTATATATATCAAGAGATTGAAGTCCCCATCGTACTAGTCTTATAAAAACTAGTGTCTCTCGAGCACTGAACTGCTTCTGACCAGTTATAGTTGTAGTAGATGTCCCTTCACTATTTGTAGTAGTCTAAAAATATTTATATACAATACATAAGTTTAAGCTATGAAAAAAATTAAAAATCAAAATGATAATTACTAGAGAAGAAATATTGTGACACAATACATTAGGATCTCGCTAATCCACTATCTCTACTACAAGAGGGTGCCTGATTGTTGGAATGTTGCAGTCTCTCTATGATCCTTTGCCTTAATACAAAGGATCATAGACATGATGACTGCCCCTTGCTAATCGTCCAAGATCCTTTATATTATGGTCATCATGGTAGTAACTCCTGCTATATCTGCTTCCACTGCATTGTAACATTTCAAACTATGGTATTTTTAACTTCTATTATTTACCATCTGCTACATCAACATTTAGCATAAAGCTTTTATGGACATTTCAGTTTAATGAAATGCCATATTAGTAAGATTTAACTGTATTTTCATCCTTAAATTTTTAATTTATTTTATATTATTATAATTCAATTAAATAATGTACTAAACAATGTACTTACTTTACAAGAAGCACAGCCCCATGTAATAGTTTTGACTCCACAAACTAAAGTTTTAACAAGTGTTCTATAATCGCCAACATTAAGATTGCTCATTTGTGATGTAGGAAAACCAATTTTTGATTTTTCTTCACTTTTACTTATACTATCCAAAAAGTCAGGAGTGGGTTTCTCTTCTTCAACTTTAACTTCGACTGTTGAAGTACTGGGTGCAGGTGTCGTCGGCGTACTAGGTGCTAAAGAGTCAGTAGATGGAGTACTAGCAGTAATAGCGCCTGCTACTACGGCTGTAGTTGGTGTAGTTGGAGTTGCTTGTTTGCTATATAACAAAACGTAGGTATTATACTTAATGATAAAATTTTTATATGTAATAGTTGTGGGTGGTATTCCACATGAGAGAATTAATTATTTTGATTCCCTTACTCTAACAAGACAAATCGTTCGAAACATTATTCGAGACCTTTACATGGTTGGATTGGTCAACTTGGACGAAAAGTGCCATATGTGGGATACAGTGTGAAGCAAAAATATATAATATTACTTACCATTTAGCAATAAGTGCGGGTAGTTGCAGTTTTGATATAGTCTTAAACTTGAGCACAAATACTTCTAATATACGCATGAGAAGATGGCGGCCCTGTGGAGCACCGGCCTCGCTATCTGAACGCTGGCGGATACAATCCACCAAATTCAGCAATAACTTGCAAGACATTGTCTGAATACTGAAAGAAATATTGAAATTGATTACACAAATAGGTTTAATTTTTTCCAATTCCATAATTTAAAACAAGGCAATTATTTAGCTATTGCAACAAGCTATTAACAACTAAAATATTAAATAACCTGGTTGGCAAAGACTCATCATGAACATTTTTGGAGAACAAATGAGCAGCTATGGCTAAATCTGTCAATGGCAGATGCTGTCGAACATGGTGGACGAGGTCAGCGAGGGTGGAATAGGCGAGAGGACGGAGCGACTCGTGCACCGTCCATCCACCACCGAGCAATACTTCTTCATCGAAGAGACGTTCCATGTAAGGAACAAATTCTAAAACATGAAGAAGTAGTTGTGAAGTGTTTTTTCTAGCTTTACACTGCATAGTCAGAGTGAACTTATTATTAAGATACTCTGTACCCCACTTTCTGTCGAATTTTCGAAACATTGCGTGTTGAGTAGCGAAAAATAACGCCTCAACACCCTTGTCATATTATCAAATTAGAATGGGAATCGAATCCCCATAATTCAAACTTTATTATTTATATAATCTTCCACCATATAGTACATATATAATACTTATAGTATTTCAGCATCACGCTTGTATCCCACACAGAGTAGTGTAGGCAGAAGGAACCTAGAGTTAAGATACTCTGTTCACCACTTACCGTCAAATTGTGGTATGATATACTCCATTCCCATTATCTTAATACTAGGTTTCCAGGTTCCTTCTGCCTACTCTCTGTTGTGTGGGATACAGCATGAAACAAAAAAAAACTTACTTAGCCTCAAATCTGTAGCTAGAATGTGTCGTGTAGCTATAACTAATTCCTTCCTTAGATGCGCCACTTCGGGTGGGCAGAGAGTCAGAAGTCCTATAATACCCTTCACCATTAAATTGGCATGATTGGCAATAGTGTCTTGATATATTCTAATAATATATGCCAAGAAAGCCAATGTTTTTATTTGCGCTCCCATAAAGTCAACAAACACTTCTTTGTTAAAAGTTGTAGATTGTCTACAAAATGAAAGGAAAAACTTAAATACAAATTTTGTTGACTGTAAAAGATCAATATGTAATGAAACAATAGAATGTAATGGCTTAAAATATTATTTTAATGTGCAATTCTTTTTGTAAATAATATTTAATGTATCCAAAATCCAAATATATCCAAATACATCCAAATATATATTTTTAAATATAGCAAAAATTAAGTCCTGCAATTCCTGCATACAAATCAGTAAATATGATGATTATAGGTTTAAATTAGTTATTTTAATTTCTCAGGTTTGATAGGACTACTGTTGAATTTGACACTCAATATCCGTATCCTAAATTCAGGTGGAGAGCAGAGAATAGAGCTTCTTAACTTTACTACAAAAACATACCAATACATCCCAGTTGAATTATTTCTTTAAGATTTCAATTATATTTATTATTCTTAATTACATAAAACTTTTTAAAACATTATGAGTGAATAATATTTTGTATAATTCTAAAGATTCAGAAAGAAAACAGTAAAATTTAATACCTATGAGTTGTGGCTGGTTGTAAAGTTATAGTTTCCATAATCAGTGGAATGAAGTTGCTAACTTCTTGATGTACATTTTGTTTATACAGTTGATACATGAGTACTACTATAATTGGCAGTTCTTGGATAACTTTTAAAGATAGCACAGATCTTGGGATAAGATTATACTGAAAAGGAAATTGTGTTTTTACAAGATATTTCTATTTTAAAATAAAGTGTATATTTGTTGTTCCTGCTCTTTATTTATAGTGTTCCAAACGTGCCAATTCAGCACTAATCACTTCGCCAATGTCACGTAAGTGTATATTTTATATGCAATTACAATTTGACATGACACAATTTGATTGACATAATCATGACTGAAGATTACTTTCAAATTATGAATGTTTTTATTACATACATGGTATGGTTAAAAAAGTGTGGTGTAGAATTCCATAATTCATCTTATGTCTAAAATCCATACAGAAAGCAAATCTAAAATCCACATGCCAAAACCAGAGGACAAATAAACATTTGTAATGTCAAAAGTTTTATTCCAAGTTTATAGTTATAGAAGTTGTAATATTAATATTGACAATATTAGCTTAGAGTGTAAACTTGCTAATGTGAACTTGATTATGTGAATTATTAGATTAAAAAGATGTGGTTAAAAAAATGAGTTTACTATATGAATTATTAGAAGGTTTCTAGAGTTTCAAAATTTTTCTCTCACTCTCTACAATATGAAATAAAATAAAGATCAATTTTACTTTGCCCAATTTACTTTTACTTTCAACAGTATAAAAATGTACATAATGAAAAAATAAACAATGGTTTACACTGTGAGCTATGTTAATATAGTATATACAAATATATCCTTACTGTAACAACACTTCCATCTAAAAGTTTTTTTTCTGTATGTATAGGAGTAGTTGTGTATGTTTCTTGAAGAAGTTGATCAATATTAACTTCAGATAGGTCCTTTACACGGATTGTTGGTTTTGGCTCAAATATCTTAGGCAAATGATTAGGTAAATCAGAATATATAGCTTTTACCCACTGTAAGAACTTGTGAATCTGTAAATAAAAAAAGGGGTACTTCAATACAATGTACATATTATTTAAGATAAAAACTAACAATACTTGAGGTACTTGTAAGGCTGTTGGGGAGCAGTTGGACAGTGTCTGTCGGGCTGATCTCCACCCGGTTGAATTATTTTATTTCAATTATTTTCATTTTCCTGCTCTGGTATACAAAGCACAACCTTGCATTTATCATTGCATAGAAAGTGGGAAATAGTGTTGGATCACTAGGTTCTCTCTGTCTACCTGGCTATATGTAGTAATAAGCATGAAGCTTTTTTTTATATAAGATACTTACATCAACTTCTGTTGTATAAGCTGGTCTATATTGCTTATGGAGTTCCATAAATATTTTTAAGCAAACCAGTACATTTTCTTCATTTTCAATTTCCATCAACTTTAGCATCAATATAAGAATACTTTTAACATAGGGTCTCAATGTTTCACTTATAGGTAACCGATGTATCATTTCAAGAATTAATTTTCTAACTTGCTGGATATTATATTCTGCTATGAAATGGGGTTCACCTTCTTGTAGTATTTTTAAAAATATTTTGAGTGAATGGTCTAAGAACTGAGGATATTGTGGCGAACTCAATATTACCTAAAAAAAATTTTTTTATATACACAAACAAAATTTTCATCCTAAATTTACTAACAAATGTATTCAGTATGTTAATATTTCTATGAAATATATATTATATTCACTACATAATAACAAAATGAAACCAATAGGTACCTCAAAATTTTCACTTAGTTCCTGTGCAGCTTTTAATTTTATTTCATCCTTAGCTCCAGGATCAGCTAACATCGTGACATAGCTGCGATACGTATTCATTTGTGTATGCGGGTCCCCAGGACCCCCGGCCATTGCAGCCATCATCATGTGTTATAATATACCAAGTTGCAGATTACCCGGTATACTTAATAAGTGAATAAAAATATAACACGAGATCACATTTCGATACAATATCGTTAAAACTCTTCTATAACGTTCATAAATTATTATAAAATCAATTACATATTATTAAAACAATGTGTTTTAATATTAAATTAATATATATAATAGAGGGTACCACGAAAATAAATTTGTTAGTAGCCGAGAACTCATAAAAGTCGAAAAACGCGAAATAGCGAAACACCACACACAGTTCAGTAAGAATTAGGGATGCCCGATGATCATCGATGTTAGCAGACAAAATATCGATGTTTTAACATCGATATTGCAATAAATAAAACATCGTAACATCGATGTCAGTAGGACCACATTATTGAAATTTGGTCGCGTACACGTCATAATACAACGAGAGTTCACGTGTTTATTTTAATTTAAAAAGAAATATCGTAAGCAAAAATAAAAAATATTACTACTTACATCCCTAGTAAGAATATACTAAGAAAATAGAAACAAATGTGTCAAACCTCAAGTAAAAAAAGCGAGCCACAGAACACAACAGATATACCCAAAAGTTGATGTGAGCAGCGGTACAGACTACAGACACATGTCACAGTGTGTCACAGACTAAAATTTTTGTCACTTACACTACACTGCACTACAATATTAATTGTTTTCTGCACTGTATGCAGTTTACTAAAATTGTTATTTTTATAAAAAAATACGTCATTTTTAAAACCAGCAGCCTGAAACTTTGCTGTGAGACACAAAAATCCTTGTCATTAAATCTCTCGTAACTGCTGTGTAAATCCTCCTAAGTTGTATGGGTTGCCGAAAATTCACAATAAGACTGTACTGACTGTACCTCCAGTAGTTAGCCAAAGGCCTTTTGTTACTGTCTGCGGCTACATCGCCCTCTTAGCTATTTATGTTAAATGACATATAAGCAGCTTTTTCTTAACATTACACAATTTTTTAAACGTATTTTTTTCTATTATAAAATATTTAACTGCTATTTTGATATAGAATTTTAATTTTAATTTTTACCTGATCTACTAATGACTTCAATAATTACCTAGGATATACTTATATTTTAATCTTTAATCCTTCTGCAGGGACATTGAACAAAAATTATATGCACAGTACCGTTCTAGGCACCACGCTGATGCTATTGTTATTTATTTTTGGTCCTCCGCCTTTTTTGAGTTATAGTTTGATTTTCAGCCAACGCTTTATTTTCGGTATTTTATGATTAAGAATTATTTTAATTATAACTTACTATAGAAATTATTAAGGAACTTGAAATTTGTGCGTTTTAGAGAACTACCATGTAGCTGATTACTACAATACGGCACCGTACGATATGATCTTTACGACAACGGTTTTCCGTACAACCTTCAGGTATAATTATATGTTCTGTGATTGTACGGTATACATACATTATTAGCATATTTTTTAATAAAGCATAATATATTTTTTGGTATATATATAGTTGACCTGCTAGTCAATTAATTATCTGAAAATTACCCCAATAACATTATTATTTTAATTTTAAAATATTTTGTCTATGGAGAGGTGAACATTTTTTTACAATGAATTTGATAGACTAAAAACCAAGCATTAAACGCAAAACATAATTTAAAAACTAAGCCTTGTTTATTCCATGTCATCCGCATCGATGTATCATGTATGGTTTTTATTATTTTCGTAAAATGGGTTGAATAGCGTAATAAAATAGATAGTGATTGTGAAAACAAGAAGCATATTATTGACTGAGGCAAATTAAAATGTGATCATGGCTGCTTTTATGTCAGTATTATTAATAACATTTTGGCTGCGATGCACAATAGTGTATGGATATGAGTTTATGTCACAATATCCTAAAAATGAAAATGAAACATTCCATTTTACCCATCTTGTTATCGACAAAATTAGTGGACAAGTATACGCCGGCTCATTAAATACTCTTCATCAGCTTAGTCCCGATTTGAAACCTCTACATGTCGTACGGACCGGACCTAAGCTTGATAATCCAATGTGTCATGCCAGTGGTTGCCCGTCGGACGATATTCAAACTGTGTGGACAGATAACGTGAATAAAGTTTTAGTGATTGAACAAGAATCTCGAATTGTGATAGCATGTGGATCAGTGGCTCAGGGTTCGTGTATTAAATATAAATTAGGTGATTTGTCGGCCGAACCTGAATTTATTCCCGAGAGTGTAGCTGCAAATGATGCCGACGCTTCAACTTACGCCTTCATCGGTCCTGAACGGTATAACTCTTGGGATCGTTCTAATGTCCTTTATGTTGGTACAACTTTTACAAATAATGGGGAATATCGGCATGATGTTCCGGCAATATCCAGTCGTGATCTTATGACATTACAACTGGCCCAATTTACATTTTCAAAGCAAAGCTTAATTCAAATTGATGTTAAATATAGAGACAATTTTCTTGTGCAATATGTATATGGATTTAATGCTAGTGATTATGCATATTTTCTAATAATACAAAAACATTCTCATCTAGCTGGAAATGAGGAACTTGGATATGTTTCCCGTTTAGCTCGTACATGTGTTAATGATGACAATTATAATAGTTACACAGAAGTAACATTGGAATGCAATGTTCGTGAAGAATCAAACACTGGAAAAAGTGATATTGTCAATTATAATTTAATACAAGATGCAAAAATTTCTAAAGCTGGTGTTAATTTAGCTACACAGCTCGGTATTGAGACTGGTGATTATATTCTTGTAGCTTCCTTTAGTCCTTCTAAAGGAATAACTAATGAACCTACAACTAAGTCAGCTATTTGTGTATTTTCTTTACAAGAAATAGAAATTAAATTTAACGAAAATGTTCACATGTGTTTCAACGGTAGTACTAAGGCACGTAACATGGGCTATATATCAGGAATGATTTCAGATGGTAAATGTCCTAGTGTAGGTTCCACTGGAAATATACTTAATTTTTGTGAAGTAGGACTTAAAATCAGTGGACTTTATCCTATAAAGGCAAACTCTGTTATATATTGGAATGATACTTTAATTACATCAGTAGCTTTGTCTGTAACAGGTTTACATACTGTAGCTTTCTTAGGTACCAGTGAGGGGTCATTTAAAAAAGTATTGATTGATGCAGAAAAATCTTTAGAATATTCTACAGAAGTTCTACTCCCTGGACAGAAAATACTTCCAGATACAACTCTATCGCCATATGGAAAATCTTTATATATTTTAGCAAAAAATAGTATCGTTCAAGTTCCTACTGAAAATTGTGCAGAACATGGCAACTGTTCATCATGTTTAGAGTCTAACGATCCACACTGTGGCTGGTGCTCATTGGAGAAGAGATGTACAGTACAAAATATGTGCCAAAAAGGTACTCAAAGTGCACCAAGATGGTTATCTCAATATACTGGTCAACAATGTATAGATTTTGAGCAAATTTTGCCGGATCGTATTTCCATGTCTGAAATCACAACTGTTCAACTGATAATTAGAACTTTACCAGAACTACCATTTGGTGCAAAATATAAATGTGTTTTTGGTAACACACCTCCTATTGATGCTGCAGTTACATCAAGTGGTCTTGCATGCCCCACACCTGATATTAAACATAGACCAAAAATACCCCAAAATCAAGATCATATCTTTGTTCCTTTATCAGTCCACTCTTCTGAAACAAATAAAGATTTTGTTTCACGTAACTTTGCTTTTTATGACTGTTCAAAACATATCACTTGTCATTCTTGTATAATGAGTGAATGGGCTTGCAATTGGTGTATTTATGATAATAAATGTGCTCATGATGTGTCAGTATGTCAAAGAACTATCATTAGCGGTGAGAAAAATCCAACTAAATTACTAAATCATGGAATTGGACACTGTCCTAGGATAAGACAATACAAAGAAGCTATTTTATTACCAAACAATGTACCAAAAGAACTGGAGCTTGAAGTTGAAAATTTGCCGCACTTACAACCTGACCATACTGGATTTCAATGTATTGTCAGTATTGAATTAGCAAATATGATTCTGCCAGCAAGAGTAGAATCTAATCATTTTATAGTATGTGATAAAACTATGTATTCCTATGAAGAGAATGTAGGGGAATATAACATAAGTGTTAAAGTTTTTTGGAACCACAAGCATTATATTGATACTATATCGATCACTTTATATAAATGTGAAATTCTTGGATCTCATAGAAACCATGCTGATTGCTCTCTCTGTATTACTCGCAATGCTGTTTATCAGTGTACATGGTGTGGTAATTCTTGCTCTTACAGTGAATCTTGTCTAGAAAACCCTGTTACAGAGTGCCCTAAACCAAGAATTGATATGATAAAGCCTTTAAGTGGACCTATAGAAGGGGGTACATTTGTGACAATTGAAGGTAGTAATTTAGGTCTAAGAGTGGAAGAAGTAACTGGCAAAGTTCGGATAGGTGATGTGCTTTGTGACATTGTAGACTTTGAAGTATCTGTTAGTATAACATGTAAAACAGGTCCATCTAATGGTTCAGTTGTTGCTCCTGTGATTGTAGAAAATGATGCAGGATATACAGAGTCTTCTGTATTATTCAGTTATAAGAATATAAAGTTACAAGGTGTATACCCAGCTCTAGGACCTGTATCAGGAGGTACCCAATTAGCTATTGGAGGACAACATTTAAACATAGGATCTACCATTTCCGCATATTTAGATGAACTTGTATGTTCTGTAAACAAAACACAAACATCTAATAGCAGACTTATATGCATTACTCCCAAAGCCAATGCACCTAAGATTATACATACTTTGACGGTGTCCATTGATAATGCAAATCATACACTTTATGGTGACTTGTTTAATTACACAGCAGATCCCACTATTATGGAAATTAAACCATTAAAAAGTTTTGTTTCTGGTGGAAGAATGATAACAGTTCATGGTACTTATTTACATACAATACAAAAACCACTTATGAAACTTTATTATGCCAATGAAGAAGTACCTGTAAATGCAACAGCTTGTACTGTTCTCAATTCTAATCAAATGGAATGTCCCAGCCCTGCCATTAATAAGAAATATTATGATATAATTCAGGCAACAAAATCTCAAACAAGTACACCACAAATAGCAATGAAAGTAGGTTTTGTAATGGATAATGTAGAATCGATGCATGATTTAGAAAAATATTTTAATCCACCAAGAACGCATATGTTGTTTGTTGAGGACCCACATGTGTATCAATTTCCAAATCGAATTAAGTCATATAAAGGAGACCCTTTAGTTATAGAGGGGGAGAATCTTATAAGAGCGAGTGATGAGTCAGATGTAGTGGTAACAATTGGTGCCCAACCATGCAATGTGACTAGCTTGACTATGCAACAGTTGCTGTGTACACCACCTGAAATTCAGCCTCCTAACACAGATGAAAATGGTTTTCAGATAATGGATATTAGTTTGCCATTGGTTGTGGTTAAAATCGGCAAAAATTTAAGATTTCCCATTGGGTATTTGCATTATGAACTTCTTAGAAATTATAATTTTCCTCCTGAAGCCATAGCTGGTATAGCTGCAGGAACATTTTTCTTAGTTCTTATATTTATGATTGTTTTAGTGATGTACAGAAGACGTAGTACTAAAGCAGAAAGAGAATATAAAAGGATACAGATACAGATGGATACTTTAGAAAGTAATGTTAGATTGGAGTGTAAATTAGCTTTTGCGGAACTTCAAACGGACATGTCCGATCTAGCAGCAGATCTGGAACACTCTGGAATCCCTACATTAGATCATGTAAATTACGTTATGAAAGTATTTTTCCCAGGTGTATCTGATCATCCTATCCTTAATGTTCAACGTCAGTTTATTAATACTCCACGGACTAACTACGATGCTGCTATGATTCAGTTTGAACAGCTTTTAAATAACAAATGTTTTCTTCTGTCGTTTATAGATACATTGGAAGCTCAGAAAACATTTAACATCAGAGACAAAGTAAACGTAGCGTCTTTATTGATGGTAATTCTTATGGGCAAAATGGAGTATGCCACTGATATACTCAAATCACTACTGTTACGTCTCATTGATAAATCTGTGTGCACAAAACACCCTCAGCTTATGTTAAGAAGGACTGAAAGTGTAGTGGAAAAAATGCTTACAAATTGGATGGCATTATGCATGTATTACTACCTAAAAGATTATGCAGGGTCATCGCTTTTTTTATTATTTAAAGCTATTAAACATCAAATAGAAAAAGGTGTTGTGGATTCTATAACCCATGAAGCTAGGTACTCGTTATCTGAAGAAAAACTGCTTAAAGAGCAAATAGATTATCAAATTGTTACATTACACATAGTACAAGACGATTTTGATGATAAAGTCCAATGTAAAGTTTTAGACTGTGATAGTATATCACAAGTAAAAGCTAAAATATTAGATGCTTTATTTAAAAATACACCTTTTAGTATGCGACCTTCCGTCCACGAAGTTGATTTAGAATGGCGACATGGAAGGGGTGGCCATGTCACTCTCCAGGATGAAGATCTTACAACGAAAACGTTAAATGGTTGGCGAAAATTAAATACACTTGCACATTATGGGGTTAAGGAATCCGCTGTGATGTCTTTAATATCACGACAAAACGACAGCTTTAACACACCCTATAAAATACCCTGCAAAAATTGTACCGGTATTTATTGTTCCAATTCCCATATAAGAGTATACAAAAGTGATATCAGTGAACAAAATGTCCATTATTACCATTTAGTTAAGCCTATTGAGTACCAACACATTATAAATAAATCTTCTGAACATAGTCACAAAGCCATTCCAGAAATATTTCTCACCCGACTACTCTCCACCAAAGGAACAGTACACAAGTTTGTTGATGACTTCTTTAGTACAATTTTAACTGTAAATGAAGTTTTGCCTCCAGCTGTAAAATGGTTATTCGATCTTTTTGACGATGCAGCTAGAGCACATGGCATTATGAACCCTGAGGTTGTACATGCTTGGAAATCCAACAGCTTACCATTGAGATTTTGGGTCAATCTTATTAAAAATCCAGATTTTATATTTGATATCAATAAAACGGCAACAGTAGATTCCTCATTATCTGTGATTGCTCAAACATTTATGGATGCTTGTTCTTTAAACGAACATCGACTTTGTAAAGACTCACCATCCAACAAATTACTTTTCGCAAAAGATTTACCGACTTACAGAGAAATGGTTATACAATTTTATCAAGCCGTATCTCATTTACCTCAAGTATCCGACCAAGAGCTAAGTACTTCTATGCAACAGCTTTCAGTTGAACAACTGAATGAGTTTGACACTTTGTCTGCTTTGAAAGAATTGTACATTTATGTGAGTAAATATAGAGAACAAATTATTTTAGGGCTAGAAAGCAAAATGCACTTAGCTCATAAACTAGATAATGTAGCGTGCACATTGGAGGGAGACTCTGCAGCCGTATGCTGACTATATGATAATCTAAAATATGATTTAATTGCATTTACATAATTTATTTATACAATACAAAATTTGTACAAAGAGCTTTAATTTATTCTGATTAAAATACTCAGAAAACCGATCTTGTAAAAAGACTGTAAGATATGACCGTTTTGAAACTAGCTTTATTTTTTTTATTGATATAGTAATTATGTAAGATATTTTTATTTATTAGCACATCTACAACTAAAATGATCTATTTAAAGATTTTGCCATTTTTATATGTTGTGTCTGTAATAATATAAAAATTACTTTCTCCCAGTGGCCATATTTTGTTATAAAATATACCAACTTATATGACATTTAAATGTATAATTTAATAGGTTAAAATATTTGAAGTATTATGGCTCTCTAAAGATATATGTTAAGTCTTATTATTTTTAAATATACTAAGTACTGGCACTGATATTAAATCAATTGTAAATTTATTCATGTATGCTGCTAAAATACTTAATATTGATGTGTACTAAGATGTATTTATAAAGAGAAATAGTCTAAGAAAAATGTTGTGATATTTGTATTTGGAATATTTATAACATTTGCCTATGTAACAAATTCAAGTTGTAAGCTAGTAAATCTGCAGTTTTTCTAAATTAATCTCAATTATTATTGATTGAAAATAATATAAGACTCAAATATTTTTACGAAGGAAAATATTTCTATCAATTGCTGCCTATAATTCATAGTAATAAGTATAAATTGTAATAAAAATGTCCAAGGAGTTGTTTTACATGTAAATTCTAAATATAACAGTACTAGAAATGATCTCTTTTTGTTGCTCAAAGTTTTATAAAATAAAAATAAATAAATGTATGTATAAATAAGTAAATATCACATTCAATTGTAATATCTCTGAGGGATGTCATTATAATATTCCATTTACAAAGTAATTTAAGATTAGTTTTATCTTGTTAGTGTTTAAGGCAGCGTAAATTCACCCGTCTCTTAAAAGTTTTATATAATTGACTTAGAAATATACTTATTTATCAAATTTTTTGTAATGATTAATTTAATTATGAATGGGAAAAATCAAAACAACCTGTGTATTATTTCTATCACATTTATTAAGTGTAAACCTACACAATTACAAAAAATATTAATATTTTTTTAATTACTTTCAGTAATTTGTCATTCATATCATTTGATTTTGAAAAATTGCACAGTTATCGATAATATATAATTATCAATTTAACACTGAAATATATGCCTAACATTTTTTTTTTAAAAATCTAATTAATAAAGTTCTAAGATCAAATAACTTAAACTTGAAAAAATAACTTAATTTAGAGATTCTAAATTTCAAATTTTATTATTTACTTTCAAAACTTACTTTTTAAAGGAGAATTGAAATTTATAAGAAACTAATAACATAATTTATCAAATAATACATGTGCGGTTGAATTTGGCAATGCATATTATTTTTTAAATTCATTAGTGCTTTTAAAAAAACCATATTTTTCATTGGCATTATATTCTTTTAACATTTATTGTTCAAATATATAAATATATTTTAAAATTGTGCTTAATACCATGTTTGTACTACGATTGCAAGATACAAGTAATATATGGCTTGCATTTTTTATTTAGACCTTAATTATGTGAACATAGTTAAATTATAACAATTTAACTCACAATGATTGTTAGACATCTTCAATATAATACACGAGGCAAAAGCATAAAATACGGCTTTATAATATATATAAAGGAAATGTTATTGTATTTTCTTGTATTTATATAAAATCAAAATTTTGCATATATTTACATTTAAGTAGGCCGCCTTTAGCAACACAACATCTCACAGCTCAAAACATAAAATTTCATCTCATCTTACATCTAATAATCATCACGCGTAAACTTAAATACATATCCATCTGAACACATTTCATATAATTTCCAAAAAGCAATTACCAATAAATGCATAAATTAATGTAATACTATTTTTAACTTGCAATATAAGTGCATAAAAGTTTCAACACAAATTAAAACTGGAACGTAATTATCACTTCTTGGGTAAACTCAATTTGAACATTTATATCGATCACAAGCATTGTAAAACATCAAACAATCGATTTTAACAAAATTAATTTTAAAAAATATCGGTTTATTATCAAATGAACTATAAGTTATATATATTAAAGCCTTTCATGTATTTACGTACAGATGTGGCCAGCCACGTCTATAATATATATTATAGGTTGTTTATTTTGTCAATATTATCTTTATTATTAAAACTTGTCCATGTTGTAAAGTGAGACTCAATATCGATATTATATTTAAACATCTACAAGCGACGTATCGTTGATAAGTAAAGTTGGTTGATAATATTAAAATTATAAATAAATCAAAGCCTACATTAGTGGGACACAAACCGGCGCCTCTTGGTAACCGTCCAAGCGCTTTGAAAATAAATCTACGTCGAAATTCTTACACGTTATTATAACTTTTGTTGTTAACATTTCTATAGGTAAGAGAAATATTCATTACAATTTCTAACATTTTTAAAATGTTATTTCATTTTTAATTAAAAACAAAAACTTACGTAATTTTTTTATTATTAAAAATTTTAAACGAGTTCGCGCTTCTGTATAATCAAAATGATTTACACATTGAACTAAAGAATATACCTATGCATGTAAAAAAATATTGCAACAAAATTTTAAATATTTGACAAGACAAAGCTTTTTAATGAAATATTTCAAAATAGGAACAAGAAATGTATATGAATAATCTGTATAACCTTGTGGCTATATATCTTTAATCGTGTCATCCATCTTTACCGTGTTGTAATATCAACAAAATAATAATATACGACTCTTCTAATCAAAGAATTTAATATATTTAAAACAGTTTCTCTGCACCATTCATTGAACATTTATACTGAAATTTTATTTTTCCTAGCATTACGATTTTCAACAAATACATAACAATAAATAAATGCTTACGTGCTGTCTGCTCATTGCGTAACTGGATAACAAATTATTTTTGTTATAACCACGAGCATGGAATGAATTAACGAATTTATATACTAAGTTCCAATTCAAACTCAGCTGTGTTATCTTAAATTATACTTTTACAGTAGGCTTGTCCAGAGGATCTCTATATATAATAGTTGATGATTTAAGGAGATCTGGTTCGTCGTCGGAGAGGGTGTCGGCGTCAACGAGCGCCGGTTTCGGGTCGCCTTTATGGTGTGCCATGAGGAGGCCCCCCACGACTGCGGCGAGCGCTCTGTCCAGCCACGTCACCGGATTCGCGTACACCAGCCCCCCTTCATAGAACCCGAGGTGTCCTCCGTGTGATAGTTCTAGGAACATGGCTTTGTCGTGACAGCCTGCAAATTGTAAATAATATTTTATATTACCATGATCCACCACATTAATATTACTATTGTGAATTATTAAGTATTTTATAATTTTCTAGATTATTTAAAACTAGTCTAGTACTATTTAATTTATTATGTACAAGTCATTGAACTCTTTCCGTAAATTGTAGGTGTTGCATGGCTGCTGTAGACTGGTTTGATTACATCGGAAATTATTTAAAACACGCAAATACTAGTGTAGTTTCAGATATATTTTTAAATAAATTACGCTAGAATTATTATGAATGTAAGTAAATTCTATTCAGTTAATACTGAAACGTAGTATAATATAACGTTTATTATAATATAAAGACTTTCAGCCATGAACAAAGTGTCAAGGTAAGGAATTGAATTTTTTACTAGACACATGTTTTTTCACAATCAAATTTAAATATTCACAATGTATCTGCAAATTAACACATCGGTGGTACGTATATATCCCGTTTTAGATAGTATTTATATCTAACGAATCCGAACGAACCGAACCCGGTACAACATATAAAAACAATACATAAACTGTATCAGTCGCTGCCAAATATTAGAAATGATAATTAAAAGTGGAAAAAAAAACTAAAACTAGGAAAAATTACATAGCATAACTTACTGACAAACTCTCTGATGTTAAGCAATAATGGTTCGGGTACAATGGGATCGTCGCGCGCATTTATAAATATCATCGGGGTTTTAATATTTTTCAAATAGAAGGCGGAGGAGCTCCACTTGTATAGCTCTGTCACTGAATTAAAACCATGCACCTTACTGAAAACAATAAATTTAAATTTAATTAAATATATATAGAATTAACCGCATATCAGAACTGCAATGAAAAATACCTTTATAAATACCTTTATAAAAAATAAATAAAATTTGGGTGCAAAATGCAAATGCTCGAGAAATTGCTTAATACGAGCATATAGAATTTTATGAAATTAACAAATCGATAAATATAATTAATTTAATCTGGTTTTCCCAAGGATACAACTACATACTAATAACACAAAAAGTGGATGAGATTGCTCAACCCACCGCACCGTTTCGACGGTCGCCTTTTAAGTGCACGAATATATCTAGATATTATGCACACAAAAAATTTGTAATTCTCTAGACATACCTGTGTATTTTGTGGACATTAACATATCAATATATATTTATAGCCGAAGTATATTATGTAAATAGCTAGTCAGTGTAGAAGAAAAAAATGTCTTTGTAAATTGCAAATTTATAAAATAACATTTTGAAAGAATAAATAGAAGAAGTCATAATTTAAACATATATATATATAGAAAATAAATAAGCAAATGGCGTAGTGGGACAGCGTCTGTAAACGTAATAGCTGTGGGTTCGATCCCCTCCCAGTGTAACTGCGTTATTTTCCCGCCTGGAAGACCAATTGCAGCAAGTTCTGCCACACATGAAGCGACTCGAATTAGGAGCTTTGTTGTATGCAAGATGAAAGCGTAAACTTAAACAGAAACTTACTGTAAAATAAATAATTTTGATAATAAATATTTTACAATAGGTTTTATTAGCGTGATTTACGTTTAACCTACCGAGAATACGCCTCATCCAAGTCCGGCAAAGTTCCAGCAGACACAATCATTTTCTCGTCCAGCGAGTATTTACTCTTCATTTCGGAGCTGAGAAGCATGCGCTTATGTCTCGTGATGATGTTACGGTAGTTGTCAGTCATTATGTAAAGATAGAAACGTCGGAAATTTTGCCATTGCAGCAGGTAGACCATGTTGCTAAAATTCAATACCTTTTTTAGTAAAATTATTGTAATCAAAAACTATGCATTAGTAGTTGGTTTCTTCAAATTTGATTAACAGTGCATTAAATAAATGTTATAATAACATAGATTTATCCAATTAGATAAGAAGTTACACATATTAAACAAGCAATTTTTAATTTTAATTTATATTAGTAGTTATTTTAAAAAATACATACAATGCATCTAATTAGAAACATTGAAATACATACATGTTAAACGTTATCACTATTTCAGATTGGAACAGAGGTTTATTCATTACACAACTATTGACAGTCTATACTTATTTGCTAACAAATAACAGGCACATTGTTGCCGCTAATTTAAAGACAAAATAATCATTGCTTAGAGTTAAGTAAAAGATGACTTCATACAGAAAAGTCTATATTTATTTATTATCTTTATGTTGAACGACTTTACAATATTTGTTGCCAATGGCGGGAAATTTAATATAATTAACCTCTTCAGCAGCAATTGAACGAATTTTCCTCATAGAAAAATAAATATTCAAAAATTTGTAATAATATAGTTACTAACATCTGTCCTACTAATCGATAAATATACAGGTAGGATTAATAAGAATAAATAATACCTACGAATGAAGCATCGACTATATTAAGAACTTGTTGATTAAATTATGGGCAAAAGATATGTTTATTTTTGAAATATGCCGATGATATCACAAATTCGCAAATCGTTGTAATAAGATAGTGTTATATTGTATTATGATTCATCGATAAGACATTAAATTACGGTAGATCCGTTAACAGTACCTATGTCTGGTCAGATGTAGGTACCTAAAACATGTCTTATTCTAGTTCTAGAAAATTCGACATAATATGATCCAAACAAACATCACTAATATTTATCAACTTCTTCTAAATTATTCAAGTGTATTTTATGCAATTTAAGCTAATACCTATCATCTATTAACAATTCGAAAATAATATAACTTTAAATTCAAGAAATTTCTAATATAAATAATGTAGAGCAATGAAATCGAAAAACTACTTAACTACCTTTTATTAGTGTAGTTTTCTATCGATTAGTTTGTACTGTGGGAATATTTGTGACATACAAAGGCACGTGCTGGTAGCGACTGCCTTGAAAATTGCAATGACGCAGTTCACTGACTCATGTGTTTTAAAATTTAAACAATCTTTTTATCATATAGTTTTGTTGTATTGAGACGTTATAAGCACACTCATCTCTTATCAAATTTTTTACACAGTAAGGATACGCGAAAAGTAATCGCTTACATAATTATTATCACAATGATAAGATATTTGCAATTTGACTTGCTTAATATATCGTTATTCTACTGCAGTATGTATTTCTCAATAAATAAATATTTTACATTACTATTTCTGCGTATAGGCATAATCCAATTTTACTATTGGAGAATACATATAAAAAAATTTTACTATTGGAGAATACATATAAAAAAGTTTTACTATTGGAGAATACATGTCTGTCTATTTGTACGTAGTACCTACAGGGCCGATTTAGATTAGATTTGATAGTTATTAGGTCTGGCCAAGATCTTGGCTATATTTTAGGCTATATTATATACCACACTTGATGTAGAACCATAGTACTCCGATATATATTTTTAAATTAATAGTAAAACATTGTCGTTTGGTGCCCTATTACTCATACTTACTCGATAGCATTGTACCCCTGGCATATTGAGATTCCGCCTATAATATTGTTAGGTCTTTTCCTGTCTTCGCCTAAATATTTCGTGATTAGGTTGCCGCCGAGGCTAAAACCGACTAAAATCAGTTTTGTATTAGGGTATCGTTCCAGCAAATTCTCTATCATAAAATTGAAGTCATCGGTGTGACCTGTAAAAAAACGTTAAGATAAACAAATGTATGCGAATTAACGTAGTTTGCAATCGAGAGCGTTGGCCTTGGGGCTTGGAGATAACTTTCAACATGTCAAACCTGCGTGACAGGCTTGGCGGGCCCCTAATTTGTGAATATAATCACAAAATATTAAATTATGACCAGTAAGAGAATCTAATTGGAGAAATATTTACTGTGAAATAAGTAGTAGGTGAAGAAAGTAATTATCACTAACTGCTTCTACAGGTGACTGTATATTAATTTCATAATGCCTAAGCTAATTACGATGATTATAAATTTATAACTATAATAATAATCTGGATTTTTCTCGAATTTAAGTACTTCTTATATGAGCAACACAATCTGCTGTTTACAATGTTACTATTTCACATTTAATAATATAATGTTATTTACTTATAAAACTTCAACCGAAACAAGGGTTTTCAAACATGAACCTTCGGCTTTGGCCCCAGCTTTGGCTGAAACCTAAACCAAACCTTTAAGCAGGTTCAGGATGACTAAAGACAAACCGTCGATAAAGGGGTGATGGTTTGTAACTATTTTTACCCCATATTGCACAGTCCGAAATTTTTCCTTTATGAAAAAAAACATCCTCAATTTGTCCTCTTTTATTTGATAACCAAAAAGGCACAGATTCAGACCAACAATGCCCATTTTCCTACGCCTATGAATCTACCTAAAGTATAACAAATATTACAAAGACTCTAAAACTCTCTACATTATAAAAAAATAATATTATTTAACGCAAGCTAAGTCTTTAATTTATGTTTTAGTAGTTGTGACTCATATTAACAGTCATAATAATTTGTATTGTGATTGTATCATGACATCATAAGCTCATTTTAAGACATTGATGTATTAATCCTTACATCATTCAAATTAGAAATATCTACATTCTTTATATCCTAATTTATTGAAACAATACATTTAAATGTAAAGATCCCCGCTAAGGTTTATTTTTCTATTAAAATAACTGGTTGTTTTTATTGTATTAAAAATAATTGTTTTAGTATTTTTCCCCATCCACAATCGCTATCGAATAATATTTAACACTGATAATAATGACATAATATGGGAAAACTATAGTTACAGTTGATTAAAAAATTTAAGTTGAGAAGGTTAATCCATTCTTTGACCCAAATTCACAGTAAATAAATTAACTATGTTTGGATTGTCGTCGACCTTGACATTGCTTTCGCGAGGACTGGGTGAAACTGCATCATAAAAAGAAAATCAAAACCACAATTTTTACTATTTTATAAATTGGAGTTTTAAACTTAAACTTTTTGCTATTAGCATATTTAATGTCAACTACATACACAGTTTTAGTCACTTCGTCTTTAGAAGCACCTTATTATTGCGTGACGTAAGTTTATATAGTTCCAAGTAATTTACAAAAGGTCTAATGGTCAAGTGTCTAGTTATTGACTAGTAAATTATTGCATTCGAAATATCTATCTTTTGCATTTTCATATAGTTATTTACTTTATAAAAATGAGGTCGCTTAATTTTGTTTGTACAATTATAGACATACAAATTTTAAGCTTGAACCTTTTTTTTTAGTATTGACATTAAAATTTTAAATATAAATATAATGTTCATTTTCAAAATACTATTAAAATAAAAGTAATCAATATTGCTTAATATTCAATGCAAAGATTTTATTCTTTTTATTTAATTCTATAACAAATTAACATAAATTCCTGCTGTATCAAAACAGTAGGATGGGGTAAGCAGAGATAACCTAATGTCAAAACACTCTGTTCTTTTCATTCTAAGTAGAGAAATTAAATTTAATTTTCATTGGGTAAAAATAATCTATGCTTATACATACCATAGGAAAATATTCGGGAACCAGTAACCGGGACACTGTTTAATGCACCAATGTGGTTCAATACTGCACATCTGTAGCCGTGACGTTGAGAGTAGTGCACATATGTGCGTATATAGACACTCTCTGAAGTGTTCCCAATTCCAGGGCAGATAGCCACAGTCACATCATCTGTGTAATAAAATAACGCTCAAAAATAAATATCAACAGGAAATGCTTATTTTTATTTGTAATATTATATTTTTATTTGTATATTATTATTAGAAAAAAAAACAAGTAAGTTAAACAGTAAACTTATATACTATGCACTGTACATCTTATATGAAATTTGAGCAAGAATTAATACTATCTTACTATATTTACTAATTAGTTGTAGTCAAAATTACTTGTCTTAATATCAATTGATTAGAACTATAATATATATATGTATATAAAAAAGTTTGAATTGTTTTACCTTCATGTTCAGCTCCTAAAGGTTCATAAAGGTCATATGTTAGGGTAGATTTGTCTGGCAACGTCAGGGAAACTCGACCTCCAATAGGCCATGGACATCGAACTCTGCCTATAAGGCTATGAAGGATGGTCTGTACATGTCCACTAAAACCCCATAGACGTGTAGGAATGTAACTAAAAATAAGAAGGAATATAAATGTTTGAATACTTGAAAGTATACAATTTCACTAAAGAATAAATGATATATTTTTTTAATGTGTTAGTAAAGATGATAGAACTCTATTTGATTTCTTAAATTAGAAATATTGTATTATTAATACCTTTTTTCAATATAGTAAATAAATAAATTTGTAAAATGAGTTACACCATAAATTTTCTAATCTAAAATAAGAATATTAAGTAACACTTGGACGAGTTTTGAAAAATTCTACGAGAGTACTTGCCATATCCCTTCTCCAGACCATAAGATAGCATGATAATTGACATGACATCATCACATAAGAGGCTTTTAATGAAGTACCTATAAGTCTAGTACTCTAAAAAATATAGAAGACATTTTTTACTTACGGTTCATTCAGAAATGGTGCAATAAATAAAATATTTTCAATGAAATTTCTATCTCTACCATATATAACAGGCTTATGAGGTTGGCTGTTAACGTTAAGTATTCGGAAAAGAACACATAGAATCACAGCAATGACAGCAAGAAGAACCGTGGACATTTTTAGTTTATCATTTACTACTAACCGCAGTTAACATTTAAAAGGTAATCTACATAATAGCGGTAATTTTTTGTACAAAAATTATTTAATTTATACGGCCAATTGCCATAAGCACAGTATCACAAACAAACACACGGGGACAACTGAAAAATTAAGTTAACTGTCATTCTTATGTCAATATCAATCTTCAAAAGTTCAAAATTCTAGATCTTTATGACAATTGACAGTAGCATGCAGTGCTTACTGCCGTTATGTGTTAGTACCAAATAGTATTAATAGTTATTAGTTTTAAGTTATACCCCATAAACGCATAAAATCTTTATTGTACTTTATTCATTTTGTACTAAATAAATTTATTTATTTCTTATAGTCTTAGCCATTTTGTTGGTGTTGCCATATTGCAAAATAATCATTACATAATAATATAGATGTGATCAAACGTTTAAATTACATTCATAATTAATAGTGGGATTACTTTGTATATATTGCTTTTGTTTTTATTGTTTCTTATTTTTATTATTTAGGTCAGAATAGATAGAGAAGAGAAATGTAAAAATAGGATTGAAATAACCGTAAAAGGTGCCTGTTTCAAATTCGGCTACTTTAAAAATTTTATACATAGTCTAAAGATATACTAATATAAAAATATAACAAATTCATAATGTGTATATAGAATATTATACAGGCTGGAAGCATTGTATTAGCTTTTATGGAGTAGTTAAAACTATTGTTTCATTTAAAGTGATGCTGACAAAAACACTCTGTATATATAATAATATAATATTCTGGACATCAAGGAGGTGAAAAAAAAAAAAACATATTTGTGGAAATAAGAACATAATTTTATTACAGAAAATGTTCATATACTTAAAATAACTAATTACCAATAAATAACAATAATGTGAATTACAGAATATTTTAATCACACTGTAAGCTTAGTTCAGTCACCAAATGAAGACAATATTGATGAGTTAATAGTGATATGGTTTACATAATAATAAAAAAACCCCTTTTTTGTCAGATTTTTCATATTTTATGGCTATCAACCAAAATAAGGTAAGGTATGATTTTATCCAAATACAAAAATAGATATTTAAGTATCCTTCAGTTGTGCTATGTCTTTAACAATATTTTCTTGCTTTCATCAGCTAATCAGTAAAAAAAAATCACATTTCCTGATGCCTTTTGTATTTGATTGCAAGTAATTTGCAGTTGCAAACAATATTTTTATATTTGGTTGTATTTTTTTTCATATTCTTAAACTATTCATTAACAGTACTTAACAATGTGATCTATGTATACATACACTATTACATATTATCTATAATAATTATTTGTGATTGAGAATGAGCAACATTTTTCCCTAGGCATAATATATATTTTGATAATCATCAAAATGCTATAAATACAATTCTTTGTCATAATCATAAGTTATATCTTTGAAATTTGTTTGTGGACAATAGGAAAAAAATAGATAAAAAATTTAACATGCAATGAACAGAGTATGTTAACACTAGGTAACCTCTGTCTACCCTGCTATATGGGGGATACAGCATGAGGCAAATTTTTTTTAGTACATCAATCAACAATCAATATTCAACTGATTTTAATAATGTGTTTCAATTTAATGTAGACTTTTGCCTTTTTACTTATTTTCTAATCATTATATTAGTATGGCAATAGCAAACTATTAGAATACAATATTTTTGAGTGTCCTTTGGAAAGTTTTTTTTTCTATTATCTATTATCTTTAAAATTTTCATGATTACAAAAACTATATGAAAATATAACTAAAGAGAAGTATTAAATGTTGTATACATTGCATTCATATTGATTAAAGTCTCATGTAAAATGAAAATCACCCATATCCATCTGATTTATGAAATACAAAGAATGTAAAGTATTATGAGATTTTCTTAATTTGTCAAATCATTTATTTGTAAAAAAGTTCCTTATAAAAATATTTAAAGGTACCCTATACACATATAGTATGTATAGCATAACACAAGGTATGCCACAAGAAAAAACCAATGTAACATTACTGTTACAGTGAAAGTTGTAGTTAAACAGTAATATTAAAAAGGCTTAATAGACATCATACGCAATTTGTTTATATTTGCATTTCCAAAATGGGAAGAATTATTAAGATAATCAAAATGAAAATGCACAAATGTGACCTGAATTACAAAAAACAATATTCAATTTAAAATACAGGGTATTAAAAATGCTATTACTCCCTGCTATGCATATATAAGCAAAAGCATGAAGGTCTTTTATATAGGTGCTTATAGCTTGAATTGTCATGAGTTTATTAAAAATTATGAAACTGTTATGAATATTAAGAATATTAGGAGATATTACAGATAAATAGTTGTTTAGGCTACATTTGTGCTTTAATAAATAATTTGATGCAGAAACATGTATTTGTAACATAAATAACTATTAAATTACCACATCTGATGATTTCATCAGCCTTTTCATGTCAATAAATATCTGTACATAATCTTAAATAGTATATTAGCAAGACTGCCAAACTAATTCTAATCCCTATACAAGATGGGTACTATTACTAGTACATCAAAACAAATGCTTAGCAAAAAAGCACAGTATATCTTAATGTGTAAAGAAACATTGTGATGGTGTCCTTTAAAATATAATTGTAATGATGGCAGAAGAGATATGCATATTTGCAGTCCTTACTTTCAAAACTTATAAAAATAGAAAAACTAAGCTTGACAAGTCCATATTAGAAATTTTATTGCAAGTTTGATAATGTAACTATATTAGCATGTAATATTTAAAAATATATAACAATAAAACATTTGAGATGAGAGAATTTATAAGTTTCCTATTAATATAGATTTCAGCCTTAAAAGATTAACTTTAAATTTGCACAAATACACACCAGACTATTATATCAAATATAATAGTTAAATACAGAATAAAATTGTGCTTCCTTTCATATATAGGCTCAATAACATTAACCATTCAATAAATTGTGATATAAGTCGCATTAACAAGTTACTGTATTGCTAAACTGGAGGTACACAATTTCTAATGTTACAAGTGTATTCTGTATAAATATATATTCTATAATTAGACTTACACATTTAATACTTTGACAGTTTCATTTCAATCCCTATTTAAGGTATATACAAAATTATTAAAAGTTCTGCTGCCTTAGAGACATCACAAAAGAAAGTCAGATGGAAAATAAAAAAACGGGAAACACATCCAACAGATAGCACCACCGTTCCTACAGCCACTTTCCACTCTTTCACTGTTCACTAGACCACAAGAATTGGTTATTTAGAAAGTATAACGCGATGTATATGGCAAGATAGGTAGTGTGAGGTGTCAGCGTATGAGGCATGTGAGGCAGAGCTCAGCAGAGCCGATGCAGTCGTCGTGGCAGAAGGCGCCGCACTTCTTGCACAGGATCATGGCGCGCAGGTTGCACACACAGGCGTCGTCTGCGCCTACGCTCCGGCATCGCGTTACGTTCTGTTTATATATGTATTGTGTTTACGTTTATGTAGTTTTTTTTAATTCCGCTCTGTACACGTGTCCATTTCACGTGTCTGTGAGGGAAGTCAACATCGTGATTTGCCACATTACCGGAGCGAGAAAATGAAAATATAAAATATTTCATACCCACGAGTGGGAATCGAAACTACAATCGTCGCGTTTACAGTTGTACACTTGTTCCTTGTGCCACAACGGCCTCCAATTTTTATATTACATATTTTAATAAACTCTTATTTTTTCCAAGTGTTCATCGTTGTTGATTGTATATATAGTCTCAAGCTTGCGCTATTGTATATTTTAAACCAAATAAAAAGTGAGAATATCACAGTGAAAAAGAAGAAGAACAGAAAGATTGTCAAAAAAGAATTATGAAGTAAGAATGAGTGGTAGTAGTAGCGAGGATACTGGAAGAAGGAGGAGGAAGGTCAATTAAAATTTGAAAACTGCATGGGGACTCCCATGTAAGATAATAATAATAATAAAAAATTTTATTGCACATTTATAAGAAATACAATGAATATTTTAGGACATAAAATGCACAAAGGCGG